>JADRCH010000302.1:298493-401890 GCA_019843965.1 Rhynchomys soricoides | reverse complement strand
GCCTTGGGCTACTGAGATGTCTCCATCCTGACCTACTGCAGGAAGTCCCTTATTTTAGGTAGTGGGTCCCCTGGAGTGTTGTGCCTCCTGCTTCTCAGGGTCCCAGACACTATCATTTTTTTTACAAGGAGCAGCTGTGGGCTTCTGAGATGTCTCCATCCTGCCTACTGCAGCAGTCTCTGTCATTGTTTGCTGTCCCCAGCAATGTTGAACCTCCTCCTCTACTTTTCTCCCCCATCTTTTCCATCCCCACTAATATAACATATGGTTCTATGCCCCACTCTTCCTCAGCACCTTTACCCTTCTCACCCACCCCCTATTTTTGATTACATGACTACACTGCTCTGGACAGTCTGAATAAAAATTCAGGATAGCTGTACTTTGGGCTTTGAATGAATGAATTTTTTACTCATGTAGCAATCTAAAGTAAGATAACAGAAAGGAAGAGCTAAATAGACACCCCAGATAGAAAGGAAAACATCATCAAATAAAGTGTTTGCAGAGTTAAGAGCAAGCAAAATAACCACAAACAGGCACTTAGACTATGAAGGAAAAGAAATTATAGGACAGGAAGCAATCATGGAGTTCCCAAATAGGAGTCCCTTCATTGATGAGGTTTCAACTTCCCATGCCCATGGCAGACATATTTATATGATGAGATAAATAATAGTGACCTTTATTGGAAATTGTTTACTTACTAGTTCTTCTCAAGTAAGTCAAGACAGCTGCTGACTATCTTTCTTTCTCCTTTCATACAGTCAAGGCATGAAATTGACTCACGACAGGAATAGAGTTGGGGAATGGGGTTGGTGTGATATGCAACATTTAAAACAAACAAAAGGGTCTGCCTCTTTTCTTCCACAGTCAAGTTACACTAAGCCTGAATGGCACTCTACAGTTTACTAGTATAGTTTATGGTATAGATATATGCATGCAGATATGCCCAGATAAAGGTGTACGTGAACAAAACAGGAATCCACATATAAGAACTTCGGGTGTTATTTTTTTCTGAGTCTAGGTTACTTCTCTTATAAAGCCAGATTCATCTATTTTCTTGAATATTTCATAATTTATTTTTCTTATGGCTGAATGAAATTCTCTTGAGGAGCATCCCATAAAGTCCATTTTTGAACCCCTACAGGGACATCCTCATTCTTGGATTTTAGAATTACTTGTGGTATTTATTATTGTTGAAGAAAGCTAAGCAACTGTTTCAGTTGACATCCTATTTATTTTTGTCACCTCAATTAGTTGTCAAGTGGTACCTGGAAAAGAATTTTCTGATAATTAAGATGTCAGATGGTAACTGAGTGGTGCCTGTAATGAGGATTTAGAAACTGCTTCAGTTAAAATGCACTGATTCCTCATAGTCCCACAGAGTGAGAAAAAACCTGCCATCATTGCCTTTGTTTTATACCCAGGCTAGACTTAAACTCACTATGTAGTTGAATATAACTTGGACTTTTTATCTTTCTGCCTATATTTTTAAGTGATTGTATTAGAGGTTTCCACTATTATGAGTGGCTCAAGTAATGCTAATATTGAGCCAGGGTTTTGTTCATGCTACACAATGACATTGTCTGTGGAGCTACAACATTACTGGTTACTTCTTTATTTTTGGCCCCACTCTACTTAATACTAGAGTTATGAATGATAATTATTGGAGCAGCACATTGCAAAAACCTGGAATTCCTTAGACACATGATTCTTTTTCAAGGTTGAATACTCAAAGAGTAACTGTCACATCCTACTGTCTATCAGTCCTTATAAAAAATTTCTTAAAGATACTACTGATATTCATATGTTGGCTGCCACCATGAATGCTAGAAACCTGAAGTGTCACAGATATACCTACCCTATGGAGATTTGTTCCAAAAATAATATTTAACTCTTGATTGGGAACTGTTTAGGTCACTTAAGCAACATGGACTTCAGAACCATCTTGCAGTGTCAGAACTGGAAGAGCTAATATGCTGGCTACACTTGTGTCAACTTGACACACAAACAGTAGATATCTGAAAGAACAAACCATTAATTGAGGAAGTGCCTCCAAAAGATCCATCTGTAAGGAATTTTGTGGGGGATGCCCCAGCCCATTATAGGTGGTACCATCCTTAGGCAGGTGGTCCTGTTTTCTCTAAGAAAGATGGTTGAACAAGGCATAGAAGAAAGCCAAGTAAATAGCACCTCTGTGTGCCCAATGCATGAGCTCCTGCCTCCTGGTTCTGACCCTGTTTGGGTTCCTGTCCTGACTTCCTTCAATGATGAACATCAATATGGAAGGATAAGCCAAATAAACTTCCCTTTCCACAACTTGTTTTTTGGTTATGCTGTTTGCCACAGCAATAGTAACTCTAAGTAAGATAGCCACTGAACAAAGAACTGCATGATCAGCATATGTTACTCATCCATATCTCTTCTCCTGATTCTGCTTTCATTAAACCTAATATTCATGTAAATACACTAAAAAAAAAAAAGGAAAGAATATCTAACTTTTTATGTTTTCAGAGTGGCATTTTCATTATTATTTTTTCCTGCTTTTCACAATTATTTTTCGGCTTTCTTCAGGGCAAGTGTATCTAAGACAGTAGATTTCAACCTTCTTAATGCTGTTCCTCATATTGTAGTGACCCGCCCACCATATAATTATATTAACTTGTACAAGTTAATATAAATTAATAAGTATAATTGTGCTACTGTTATGACTATTATTGTAAATATCTGTGTTTCTAATGTTTTAAGACAACCCATGAGAAAGGATTATTTGATCCCTAGAGGTGTCATGACCCATGGTTTGAGAACAGCTGACATAAAACTTCAGAATACACAGAGTCAAGCTTGTAGTCTAGGATTCTCTATGTGATGCAATATGTTATATGTCATGCAGTTTATTTGCATCTGATGAAAATTTCAAATTAGACTACCATTTGACTCCTTGCTCAGCCTGCTCCTATTCACTAGATTTCCATAAGTGTGTTCACTAATAACCACAAGACGCACTAGGTCATTTCAGAATCTCCTCTGCAAATGCAATTAATCCAAAACGCTTCAATTTAGCCTCAGGCAGATTCTTCCCAACACAACACAAGAACATTTTCTAGGTCACACTAGTATTCGGGGATGGGGATTTAGCTCAGTGGTAGAGTGCTTGCCTAGCAAGCACAAGGACCTGAGTTCAGTCCTCATCTATGGAAAAAAAACATACTAACATTCTTCTTATCAGAAACAACTTGATCCAGTTCAATCACGATCACTGTCTTCCATATTCCTACTAGGATGTTTCATTAAGCCCCACATAAAGCATTCAAATTATTTGCTATTCCAAAGTCTCAGAATCTACATTTTTAAAAAAATTTTCTTTATTTACATTTCAAATGTTTTCCCATTTCCCAGTCTCCCTTTCAGAAATCCCCTATCCCATCCTCCTTCCCCCTGCCTCTATGAGGGTGCTCCTGCATCCACCCAGTCCCATCCTCCCACCCTGGCATTCCCCTATACTGAGTCATTGAACACCTTCAATCTCCAAAGCCTCTCCTCCTCCTGATGTTCAACAAGGTCATCAACTGGTATGCTTAGATTGGTGGTCCAGTTCCTGGGAGCTCCTGGGGTCTGGCCTGTTGCCACTGTTGTTCCCTCTATGAGGCTGCAACCCCCTCAGTTCTTTCAGTCCCTTCTCCACATCCTCCATAGGGGACCCCCAAGCTCATGCTTCTGCCTCTGTATTTGTCAGACTCTGGCAGAGCCTCTCAGGAGACAGCCATATCTGGCTGCCATCAGCAAGCACTTCCCAGCACCCACAATAGTGTGTCTCAAAACCCACATTCCTTTGAACAAAATCATGGTGAAGCCTATCACAACAATATCCCAGTTCCTGCTATCAACTTCTGTTTAGTTTGGATTTTCTGGCTCAAAAGAAACACCATGACCATGGCAATTCCTATTAAGTTGGAACTAACTTATAGTTCAGAGGTTTAGTCCTTATCAGAATGACAGGAAGAATCATAAAATGTAGGCAGATATGGTACTGGAAATGGGCCTGAAATTTTATATCTGGATCCACAAGCAGCAGGAAGAGTCTGAGCCATATTATCCACTTAAAACCTTCCCCATAGTAACTTATTCTATGCCAAAGTCTGCACAGACAATGAAATAAATTAATTTCTCTTTTCTAGTCCTATAGTCCTATATTCTGGGAAGCCTGGGGTCTTGTTTCTATTGTTGTGATAAATCACTATTACTAAAAAACACCTTTAAGAGCAAAAGTTTTATTTCACTTACACTTCTGCATGCTTTCTTAGCAAAAGATTTGAGGCAGAAGACTGGAGACAGGAGATAATTTAGAGGCAACACAGGAGTACTTCTTAGTGGCTTGCTCCCAATAGCTTGCTCAGCTTGTACTATTATTTTTTTTATAGCATTTAGGATGTACATGTAGAGATGGCACTTACCAAGATTGTTCTCACATCAATAATCTTCTATCATCTATCAGGAAAATGCAGCAGAACTTTTCCCACAGGCCAATATAGTATGGACATTTTCACAATTATGGTTTTTTTTTTCTCAAAAAAAAAATACTCTAGTATGTGCCATATTGAATAAACCTAGTCATAACTGTAGAGATAACATATCTGTGCAACCCACTAAAGGTCTTTTCCAGGTCTCGGTGGGACCTCCACTTGCATAGGAGACAAACTAGTCTGGACAAGGGCCTGCAGATTGAAAAGACACTTGGGTCATTTGGAAGCCAAATGCCAAAGCTGTTTATTTCCAAAGCTCTTATATAGTCATTTACACAAGGTTAAGTAAAACAACAGGAAGCCAGCAATGCTATCTAAGGGAAAGTCTTGGTCTCATGATTCTTAGCCCACTTGAGCAAAACATCCTGCAGGGGTCAGGAAATTGGCAAACAGTTCTCATGGGAACCAGCACTCTTCCTGACCACTAGGGCAGGGTTAGCCAAGTCTCAGCAAGCCAAAGCCTTTCACCCCACATGTCACTCTTTTCTTTTTTATAAAGTAGCCTCTGTTTAGGAATCGATCTCTGTCACCAGTGTCCTTACCCGTTTCTGGATATCACTGCAGCCTTTGGCAGAGACTCCTGTCTTAGGTTGGTACCCTGACCTTGAAAGTTGCCTGTCATGGAAGTCTACTTGTTTAGCATAGACAGCCATACTTGAGTGGTCTCTGTCCATTGGGATAAGAGAACCTGTCTCAAGACTGTACACGAACGACCCTGCTGTTTAAAGAGTTTACATAAACACAGGAGAGCAAGGCAAGCTGTGAGCAATCCTAAAATTCCTAGAGCTCCCAATCCAGCCCATTCTTTGATGAAGCTTCCCAAGTGGTGAAACAATTCCAAGAGACCAGTACCATCTATAGGAGGAACCCTAGTCTCATTTACCAATAATATTTGGTGTAGCAACGAATTAGTAAAATTAACAAAGGTAGCACTCCAGGGTCCCAGTAAATACTTATTCAACTGATGAACCATAAAGGAGGCATTCTTAACATGAGTAGGTAGCATACATAGGAGAACAAAACCCATGACTAATGGCAAATAATTATTCGATCATGTCTTGTTGGGTCAGCAGAGAGTCGGCCACTTGGGAGGTCAAGAGGTCCACAGTTTTGGCTGTCTGGACAGAGCTTGAAATTTCAACGCCAACTCCCACAGCAGCACCCACAGAGAGGGCTATTGCTGTGACAACTGCTGCGGTGATTCCAAAGTCTCTCTTTTCTCTGACAAGGGTTATGGGGAGATTCTCTCGATTGCTCTGCACAGGCATCATGAGTGGTCGCATCACTCGGACAATCACAGCTCCTTCATTTCTAGCAGCATTCCAGCAATTAGTCAACCTGCACTCAATCTCAGAACAGTTAAAATTTTTATCTTTGATGATTTTTAAGGTAATTTCAAACTGATCAGTCTGGTTCCAAGAGTCTGTGCCATTAAAGGCTATGCCCTGTTGTAGCATTATAGGTGAGAGATCCATGCAAGCATAGGGACCACACAAATAGAACCCAGCAAATATGAAAAGTAAGGTTATAGGAGGTCACTGTTCCTCAGTAACCAGGTACAGGAGAAGAAGGAGGTGTCTGTATCAAGCTCCAATGATCGAGAGTTGTCACTGGATGGGGAATCATCAACAGGATGCACACAGTGCTCAGGAACCCAAATTGGCACCACAGCATCTCTAGGAAAAACACAAACTGCCCCTTGTACTTTTATCAACACTGGATCAGGACTTTTCCAGGTACCCATGTTCAAATCTTTCCATTTCACCTGGATCGAAGGTGCGGCACTGTGCTGCCAATGTCTATCAGCAGCCGTTCTATCTTCTTTATCCACAATTAAAATATTTAAAATATATAAAATATAAGATAATTTACCCTGAGGGAAGAGGAGGAAGGTCTTTCCTTTTAATTTTTCTAAATAAGATTTCAATGTCTGATTATACCTCTCCACGATAGCTTGACCCTGTGGATTATAAGGGATGCCCGTTTTATGGGAAATAGAAAAGTATTCACAAAAAGATTGGAAAGCCCTGCTTATATAGTCAGGGCCATTATCAGTCTTAATAGTGGCGGGAACTCCAGTATAGGCAAATGCTGCCAGACCATGATGATGAACATACTTAACTTGTTCCCCTGTATGTGCAGAGGCAAAAAGCAAACCACTGTAGGTATCGACAGAAACATGTACAAAGGAAACCTTTCCAAAGGACGGTATATGAGTAACATCCATTTGCCATAAATCATTAGGAAGAAGTCCAAGAGGATTGATGCCAAAAGATGGTTGATGAATAAAAGGTGCACATTCTGGACACTGTGTAGTAATTTTTAAAGCAGTGTCCCTAAGGCAGCCAGATAAATATTTTAAACTTTGTGCATTAATATGAAATTTATCATGTAATTGAATTGCATTTTCTCTGGGTGTAAAGGCAGCCCAAATGTCTCTAGTATGTGAATCTGCAGCAGTATTGCCAGCAGCAATAGGTCTGGGCATATTAGAGTGCCCTCGGACATGCCCTACAAAAAGAGGTTTAGTCCTTTGCCAAACTAGATCTTGAAGTAATTTTAAACTTTTAAACAAAGGCATGGAAGGACTAATACAGGAAGCAGTTTCCAATGGCAATATAATATTGCAAACATAAACACTATCAGTGTAAATATTCATGGCAGAATCTGGAAAAATTTGTAAAGCCATAATTACAGCTGTAAGTTCAGCCTGCTGGGCCGAGGTGGTAGTTCCCTGAAATTTAAAAACTTGATCCTGGCACACCATCACAGAGCGGCCATTAGAGGATGCATCAGTAAACACACACAGAGCATCATCCAAAGGAGTTGAGACCATTATTTTCGGGAAACACACAGGATGTTCCTTAAAAAATTGCACCAATTTATGCAGGGGATAATGATTATCTATTTTTGCAGGTGTAGCAAACATAAAGGATGACCAAGAATCATTATGTAAACACAAATATTTAATTTGGTCCATACTATAAGGTACAATAATAACAGAAGTTGACATGCCAAAGGTTTGAATGCTCATCCAGTCCGCCTTCTGTAACAATTGTATAATCATATCATAATAAGCTTCAGCAATCCTTTTAGAGGATGCAGATAAATGGACCAACATTATTGGCCCAGTTTGCCAAAATTTAGCAATCTTTTTAGAGGATGCAGATAAATGGACCCACATTATCAGTCCAGTTTGCCAAAAAACTTCAGTAGGTGTATGCTGAGAAGGAAAAACCAACTTAATTGTTCTTTAATAATCTCATCATCTGCCCTCAACGCTTCCCGGACCAATTTCCATCAGTTAGATTTAAACTCCCATTGGTCACAAACCAGGGACAAAGTTGATTCACATCTTCCCACAAACCCCTAAGAGCTTTTTTCTTTACCTCTGTTCCCTATTTCTTTAACAAAATTAAAACCTGATTCTCTAAAATTCAGTCGAGTGTTGAGCACCCATGACTTTTGCAGCCCACCAAAACTTACTTTTGGTTCACTTGTATGATCAATTCGTTCCGCTCTTACCGTGGTGCCACTTTCAGAAAGATCTGTCAGGGATTCAATTCTTTTCCAGATCTCGGTGGAACCTCCACTTGTCACCTATGCCCTCATAGGAGACGAACTAGTCTGGACGAGGGTCTGCAGATTGAAAAGACACTTGGGTCATTTGGAAGCCAAATGCCAAAGCTGTTTATTTCCAGACCTCTTATATAGTCATTTACACAAGGTTAAGCAAAACAACAGGAAGCCAGCAATACTATCTAAGGGAACATCTTGGTCTCATGATTCTTAGCCCACTTGAGCAAAACATCCTGCAGGGGTCAGGAAATTGGCAAACAGTTCTCATGGGAACCAACACTCTTCCTGACCACAAGGGCAGGGTTAGCCAAGTCTCAGCAAGCCAAAGCCTTTCACCCCACAGAACAAGAAATGAATAAGGGACAGAGGGAGAGAGGATAGAGAAGTGTAAATATGAGTTAATAAAGGAAGACTAGAGAAAGTAAAGAAGGAAAAGTACAGGGAGAAAATAAAGGAAAGAAGAACTCAAAGGAAAAAGAAAGAAATAAGAGGAAAGAAGAATGCTAGGAAAGTAGAAAATAAGGATAAAGGTAAAGTAAGATAAGAAAGGAAGGGAAGAAAGAGATGAATAAAGGGAGGGAAGGTAAAAAGAACAGGATGAAGAAAGGAAGAAATTATATTATGCAGACTGAAAGATGAAGTGACATCATTTGCATATGACTCAAGTTTAATCCTAGAAAATACTAAGAAGTTTATCCCAAAAGGGGAAAACATTAAATAAGTGAAGTGTACTATAGTGTCAACATATATGATTGATCTGTGCCTGGGAGCAGATCCTGTGCTAAAATAGGGGTAAGTTGAGTAGACTGCACAATTAAAATGTGCTGGCATCAGGGAGAGGAAAAACAATTTTGATCTTCAAAGCAACTTTACCTTGTGGAAAAACCTGAAAATCAATTTAGACTGAAGGAAGATAGTTGAATTGACAAATATTTGCTCTTTTCTTTGCTTTTTGGCACTGTTTGGATATAATATAGATTCCTTAATTTCCTGTTTGTAGTGTCATTTTAGACTCTACATTTACCTTCTTAAGCTACTTTTCTTTTGTGCTTCATGAATTATTTCTGTCATTACATCAAGAATATTTGTGACTATTGTTAAAGGTATCATTTCCTTAATTTCTTTCTCAGACTGTTTACTCTTTGAGTAGAGGAAAGCTACTGATTTCTTTGAGTTAATTTTATATCCAGCCACTTTGCTGAAGTTGTTTATCAGCTGTCAGACCTCTCTGGTGGAATTTTTGGGATTGTCTATGTATACTATCTTATCATTGACAAATAGTGATATATTGATTTGTTTCTTTTTAATTTATATCCCTTTTTGTTTTCTAATTATCTGTCTAGACCTTCGAGTACTAGTTAGACTCTAGAGATCCAAAGAACCCAATTTTAAAATGGGCTAAGAAAGCTAAAGAGGGAATTATGAACTGATGAATCTTGCATAGCCAAGAAGCACCTAAAGAAACATTCAACATCTTTAGTCATCAGAGAAATGCAAATCAAAAGAACCCTGAGATTCCAACTTACACCAATCAGAGTAGCTAAGATAAAAAAAAAAAAAACCTCAGGTGACAAGAGATGCTGAAGAGAATGTGGAGAAAGAGGAACATTCTTCAATTACTGGATAGATTGCAAGCAGGTAAAGCCACTCTGGAAAACAATCTGGCAGTCACTCAGAAAGCTGGAAATATTTCTAGCTGAAACCCCAGCTATACTACTACCAGGCATCTACCCAAAAGATGCTCCAACATATTACAAGGACACATGCTTCACTATGTTTTTAGCAACCTCATTTATAATGTCCAGAGGCTGGAATCAACCCAGATAGTCAACAGAAGAATGGATACAGAAAATGTGGGACATTTACACAATGGAATACTACTCAGCTATTAAAAACAATGACCTCATGAATTCACAGACAAATGGAAGGAACTAGAAAATATCATCCTGAGTGAGGTAACCTATTCATAAAAAAACACATATGTAGTCACTGATAATTGGATATTAGTTCAAAGTCTCAAAATACCCAAGATACAACCTACAAACTACATAAAGCTTAAGAAGTACTACAAAAATGTGGATGCTTCAATCATACGGAGAAGAAGGAACAAAATAATCATAGCAAGTTGAGAGAGGGAAGGAATTAGGAGGAAGAGAGCAGAGGTAGGGAAAAGGAGGCAGGATCAGGTATGAAAAGGGACAAGAGAGAAGTACAGAAGGTCAGGAAATTGAATAGAAATATGTTGCAATTATGTATGGGGGTCACTAGAAGTCCCAGAATCCAGGTATCCAAGAGATTCCCAGGACACAATGGGGGTGACATTAGCCAAAATGGGAGATAATGAGCATATTACAAATGGGAGATAGAACCTGTAGAGACCACCTCCAGTAGACAAGAAGGGTCCATGTTTGAGGGGTGGAGCTATCCACTATCTCAAAATTTTTAACCCTGAATTTTTCCTATCTAAAGGAAATGCAGGGGAAACAAACAAACAAATAAACAACAACAACAACAACAACAACAAAACAGAGACTGAAGGGAAAGGCTATTCAGAGACAGCTCCACTAGTGATTCATCCCATTTGCAGACACCAAATTCAGACTCTATTTCTGATGCCAAGAAGTGCTTGCTGACAGGAGATTGGTATAGCTGTATAGCTGTCCTCTGAGAGGCTCTGCCAGTACCTGACTAATACAGATGCAGATACTCACAGACAACCATCAGACTGAGCACATGGGCCCCAATGGAAGAGCTAGGGGAAGAACTAAAGGAGCTGAAGGGGATTGAAATTTCATAGGAAGAGCAATACCAACTAACTTAACCACCCAGAGCTCCCAGGGACTAATTCACCAGCCAAAGAGTATACATGGAGAAATCCATGTCTCCAGTTACATGTGTAGCAGAGAATGTCTTTATCAGACAAAAATGGCAGGGGATTCCCTTGGCCCTTTGGAGGCTTGGTGCCCCAGCTAGGAGGATTCGAGAGGGTTGAGGAGGGAGTGGGTGAGTGGGTGAGGAACAACCTCATAGAGGCAAAGAGGAGGAGGAATATGATGGGGGGGTTGTTGAGGGGAAACTAGGATGGGGGATATCATTTGAAATATAATTGAATAAAATGATTAATAAAATGGTATATGATCAATATATTAAAAAGTAGAATAATTTCTATTTCCTAGTAAATATGAGAACCATATGAAAATAAAATTAAGCAGAAATAGCACAATATGTTCTACAAAGAATAAAATACATCTTAATGAATGTCAAAAAGTACATAGGATTAGCACATTAGGCATTACAAGATATTGGTAAATAAAATTTTTCATAGAGCTGAGGGAATAGTTCAGCATGCAAAACATGGACTGCATATGTCAGAGGATGAGAGTTCTGCTCCAAGCATCTAACAGTCCAGCAGACATGGCTTCCTCATATAACTCACGAAGGCAGAGGCAGGGGATTTCTCTAGAATGTTTGCAGGCTGAAGTAGCCCAGCTTTTGAGTTCTGTATTTAGTGAATTGTACTATCTCAATGAATAAGGTAGAGCATGATGGAGGATACAGTACAACAGTTTTGTGTTTCCATTTTCATTTGTCCACCAAACACACATAACGATATAAAGGAAAGTTAATAATATCAAGTAAATAAAACATAGTCATGGTTTGAAAATTGTTTTCAAGTCCACAAGTCTACATAAATCAATTACAGGCATTGTATTCAATATCAAAGCAGTAAGTCCAGTTTTATACAAATTGATAAGCTGATTTCAAACATTTAAGACAAAGTGGAAAAAGTTATTCTTGGCTGTAAGCTGACACACCCACCAGAGCTCACTTCTTCTACTTGGCCCCTTTCTGATGGCCAAGGGAATAGTTTTGCAGTTGGGACTTCACTCATCCTTCTGACAAGGAAGCCACAAATTCACAAATTTTTTTTTGTTTGTGTATTTCAGGCATCCTGATGCACAGTGTGCACTTTTAAATAAGTATAATTGAAAGTGTTGCTTATTCATTTTCTTCTCCTCCCTTTGATAAATTATGATGGCATAAATATTTCCATTCATATCCTTCTGTTCTCTACTCCTCCACCTTCAGCAGTATATTGAGCCAGGCTCTTTTATGACCAATTAGTGTACCATGATGACAAATGAGAGAATCTTTGGGAGAGATCATAAATTTTATAGCTTGTATTTCAGAAAGTAGTTCCAGAGGTTTTTATATCTGTTGATAGTGCATCCAAGTAATCAAACCCAATGCAAAGTATTTCAAGGCTCAAAACAAGTCTTTCTGATACATGATAAAAATATTTTCCTGGGGTTCTATGTCAAATTTCTTTTCCCTGAGTTTAATGTTTGCTGCAATGTGAAGGGATGTCTTCATGTTTTTGAATTAGAAGACATCTACCTTACTATAGAAGAACACTTGCTGCTCTTGCAGAGGGCCTAAATTCAGCTTACAGTACCCATATCAGGTTACTTATATTCATCAGTTACTTAAACTCCAGAGAACATAATTTCCTCTCTGTCTTCCACAGGCACCTGTACTCACATATACACACAAATTTACACACATACTCATAGTTGAAATAAAATGAATGTTAAAACAAAACATGTATAGAGGTTAGGCTCCTATTCAGGGAAAATTGTAATTTAAATCAATGCTTAGACCAGACCTTCCCTAAGCAGATTATACTAAATATTAACAAATAGATGTTAGCCTGCTGAGTACCACTACAACCTTAATTTCAAACACAAGAAAAAACAATAAAAATATGCATATATCAACAATAAAATATATATGATTATTATAAAGTTGAATGTGGTGTTATGGAGAATAACACTATAAAAAATTAAAATTGCATTTACTTATTAGTTAGTAAATAATTACCAGGCTATTGGTGTGAAGGAAAAATGGCATAATAAAGAAGTTACAATTGTAAGAAAGAGAAATGAGATGAACATTGCACATTAATGGAAGTTATAGTAAGGCTGGAAAATTCAAGGAAATTAGCAAGTAAAATGCAATTCGATATTGCAATAAATATTGAACAACAACATGGTCTAGGTAAAGATCTCAGGCATTTCAAATAACAAAGTTTGTCTACATTAGAAAACAAATGTATCAATAGATATTAAGAAAAGTCTGAGTAAGAAAAAAGGTTTTACTATGAGCAACAAATCACATGACTTCTGCACTCAGGGAACAAGTACTGTGAAAAGGGTCCTGAACTCATTAGTATATGGCTTCATCATCAAGAACTCTAGAAACTGATGCTTCATTGATGCCCATATAGAACCTGTCTCTGCAAAGGAACCTGGGGAACCCTACTTTATTTGTATAGGTAACTTACAAATTAGTTTATGACCAAATAAATATCTATACTTAGAGCCTTGGGTTTCCTAGAAAAAATGTAACTGAAATCACTAGGGAGCAGCTCACTTCCAGATGCCGTGTCTGTCCTCAAGGCAAGTTTGTAAGGCATGAGAATCAAGAAGTAAAACATATTTCAAAATCATAATAGCAGACCCTGATCACAGTGGATAAAGGATGAAGCTGCCATGCCAGGCTTCACTGCTATCCACCATCCTCTTATTCAACCTCTGACTTATTTTTCATATCAAAATACAAAACGTAGGCCTTGATTGCTAATCGAGAGCTAATATATTTGAAGTTGTAACCAATTCAAACAAAAGATAAACAGGTATGGAGGTTAATATTTAGAAGTCAAAAAATTGGGAAGAAAATTTTTAAGTCAAACTAGAAAATCATACCATCTTCCTTTGATGAATAAAAGAATTGTCATGAACAAAAGGGGGCTAATCTCAAAGAGAATGATAAAAATTGAGTGTACCGTTGGATGATTCTGTTTGGAAGATTAAATGGCAGAACTGACTGGTTCAAAGGGGAAACTATTGGTACCCCTCCCCCACATTCACAGTCATAGAAGTTGTACCACACAAGATACTGACTGCCATACCTGAGATTGAAAAATGTCTAAGAGTATGGAAAACATCTTATATTCATGCTATAAACATTGTATTCCATCTCCTGCATTGCTTAATAAGATGGCATTTGGTCCTAAAGAAATGACTCATCAGTTACAAGCTATTGCTGCCCTTGCAGAGGATCCAGATATAGTTCCATGCACCCATGACAGACAGCTCACAGTCACCTCTAACTATAGTTTTAGGACATTTGATGACCTTTTTTTCTTCCAAAAACTCCATGTACATATATGACACATGCAAACTAAATCAGACATACATTTATGCATACACACACACACACACAAATAAAATGTAAATAAATAAATTCTAAAGAATAGACACATCTCAGCCGAGATAGTTTTTAGATTAGGTATTAATGATCAAATCACTGTGCCCAGTGTGACAAAATCAGTAAATTACTTCAGAGACTAGAGAAAGAACACCTACCCACCCCCAACAGTGACACACTTCCTCCAACATGGCCACATCTTCTAATAGTGACAATCCCTTTTGGCCAAACATTGAAACACATGAGTCATTAGAGGCCATTCCTATTCAAACCACCACAATGTTTAAAAATAAGTATAATATTTTCCTTATAAAAATAAAGAGATGCAAAAGAAAATAGAGGAGGAAATCTTAAATCTACTACAAATAAATTGACCAATAGTTAAGTTTTGTATAAGTCTCATGTGTTCCAGAGATATGATGGTGCCAAGGAAACAAACAAAATAGGCCAGGTGCCTTGGAACACACGTACAATCTCTGCTCCTGTTGGACCTGATGTAGAACTGTTATTTGCAGTGAGGTGAGGGATAGTATCTTCTTTTGAACTATGATGAAAATCTATCTTTTGTTAAAAGTAAAATAGGGCTTAGGGGATGCCTTTTTGGTTAAGTGCTTGTCCATGCAAGTGTAAAGAAAGAGTTAGGCATCTTGATTCCTCACAACGAAAGGAAATGCCAGGTAGAGTGTGAATTTCCATTTGTAATTTCAGGTTTAGGAACTGTAGACAAGAGCTCTCCAGAGCAAGCTGGCTACCATGACTGGCCAATATGACTTCAGCAAATGTAGAAAGACTGTCCTCCCAATACCTTAAGTGGATGATTTTGGTAGATTGATGTGTTATGGTTGTTATCTTCTTGGGTGGTAGGTACTTTTGTTTAATTATTGTATGTTGATAGTAATTTAAGGTACTGTTGTTTAATTGTTGTATTTTAGTAAATTTTAAGGTTTTTCTGTTAGGCTATTGTTTGACTATATTGTATATAAGCTATTTGTTTAAGATATGATACAAAATTCTAGTTTTACGGTTTTTATAATTATTTCTATTATGTGTAAATTCATGTTAGAGAAGAAGACTTAAAAAAAAACAGAAATGGGAATATGAAGAGGAAATTTCATGTTTCTTTTGTGACACACTTGTGTCATGTGATGTTTCCTGGAAACAGTCTTATGAGATGATGATTTTGCTGAAGCAGACACATGGGAGGATGTTTTACTAATAACAGAGAAATGGTGTTTCTCTGGAGGCAGCCTGGAAAAAGGGTACATTATGTCTTGCTAGAGCAGATGCTTGAGAAAAAACATCATGTTTGGAAAGAATATAAATATAGCCAAATGGACACTGGACCATTCTGGATGATACTTGTATACCTGGTCTTTATTAACTTGTCATCACTGGCTTTTGCTGACTGTTGTCTTTGCTGATGATGCTGAGTGGTACTGATATGCCTTACCATTCTTCATTGGTCATTGGTTGTTGTGACATCATTTAGAGAAACATACCAAAAAAACTTCTGTGGTGTTTGGCCAGTTTATTGTTGCTTCTGCAGATCAAGGTTGCTGGAAGCTTTTTGCCACTTCTGTTGGATTCAAGCTAATTGACAGGGCCTTGCATTTTCTCTTGGATCAACCTGCCATTGTTGTATCATGAATGGTGTTTGCAAGTAGACTGAACTGCTGCTGCTGATTTTGTGAACTAAACTGCTGATATCAGTTCAACAAAACTGTATTTTCTCCAAAGAAATACTTCTAAACAGGTTCACATCCACCTTTGTTTTATTAACCATTCCTTTTCACTAACTCTGGTGAGTGGAGAGAAAGAAGAGAAAGAGGAGAAACCTTAAGAACCATTTTATATATATATAAAATATTAATATTATATATAATGATATATATATCATTCCAAAGGGGTAAAGCATAAATTCTTTAAAACAACATTCCAGTGTTGAATGTGAAGAAAGATTTTTGGAAACAAGTCAAGTTTCTAGTTCTTTGGGGTGAGTAGGTCAGATACCAGGTGTCCCAGTGGCTTCACACTTCAGGTTTTGTTTTTGTGTTTTTGTTTTTGATTGCTTGTTTTTTTTGTTTGTTTGTTTGGTTGGTTTTGCATTAAATTATTATCAGGAACTCTTCAGGAAAATTTGCAGCTGCTCGAGCTGGACAGTGACTTGTAGGCATCACATTTCATATAACAGAAGGCTGGTTTCAAGCCTTTCTTGCACACAGACATTGTTAAACTAATAATCCTTATCATATGAGGCAAAAAAATTACTGTTGTATAAAAAATAATTTCACACACACACACACACACACACACACACACACAATCAATTCTATTCTTCTAGAGATCCTTGACTAATAACCAGGAGAACATTTGTCCCCAATATTTTTTTTTCCTTTTTTAAAATTTATTTATTTTTGTGTATGGATACATTTTTTTCTCTCTTCAGACACACCATAAGGGGATATCAGATCCCATTACAGATGGTTGTGAGCCACCATATGGTTGCTTGGAATTGAACTCAGGACCTCTGGAAGAACAGTCAGTACTCTTAACTGCTGAGCCATCTCTCCAGCCCCAAGCTTTTCTTTTCTAAAAGACTATTTATTACTCATTTATTTTCACTGTTATTTATAAATCTTGTTTGGATGTTTATATCTACCTCTTTTCAAACTTGATGATAAATTATATGTATTTAGAAACATATACATTTCTTAGAAAATTTCCAAAGTATTGAAATATGTGTTTTCATGGTATTCTTATATTATTCTGTAGGACCCAGTGATATCTTCTGCACTAGTCCACTTTTTCTCTAATTTAATTTATTTCACCTCTCTTTCTCTCTCTCTCTCTCTCTCTCTCTCTCTGTGTGTATGTCTGTGTGTGCATGTTTAGTTTGGTTACAAGTATTCAATCTTGTATTATTGTTTCAAAGAGCCAATTTTAAGTTTGGGTAGTTGGCTTGGATAATATTGTGTTTACCACAAAAACATGAGGACTCAAATTTGAATGCCTAGTACATATATAAAAAGCCGGGCATGAAGGTATATATTGGTACTTGGGTACAAACAGGTGGAAGAGACATGTAGGTCCTTGGAGGCTGACTGAACAACTTGTCTAGGTATTCGGCAATATCCAGATTCAGTAACAAACCCTCTTAACAGATAAAATAGAGAACAATAAAAGATGACATATAGCAATCACTTCTGCACATATGTACTTGAAAGACCACAGACATACATGTAACAAGAACATATGTATACACAAAAGAAGGAAACTCTGTTTCACTGTTTGTTTCTAATGTTCTAATGTTTATATTATACACAAATATGAAATTGTCACAATGAAAATCTTATTTAGATAATTTATATATTGATAAAATTAATGTATATTTGTATCTACATAGAAACTATATTTCATTGTTGGCTATAACCAGAGCTACATCGTAATTGAAAATCATCCAAACTTTGAGTAAAACACTAGTTTTCATACTCAACAAAATGTCATTATTCAAATATGTGTGAGTTCACTCAATACCAATGGTATAATTGTCAAGGCATGCTCAGCATAAGTGACAAAAGCAGAAGAGTAGTATTAACTGAAACAAAAGGTCCAGACTGTATATGGCCTTTCCACTTTATATCGTTTAGATTTCTACTGACAGGTCCTGTTTACTTAATATACTTTGCAAAAATTCTGTTTGCCTTTGTGTTCTATGTTGATTTTTTTTCTTCCTGGCTGCTGAACTTCGCTTTTAATCTCTCCTAAGTAAAGTACTTAAGAAGGATATTCTTTGTTTTGAATAAAGAAAGTTTATAAAAGATTCTTTCAAACCTCAATTTAAATCTATCATCTTAGTCATTGGTTGAGTAAATGGGATTCCATATTTAAAGCTTGCTTGACACAAGCTTAAGAAGACTGAATTTCCTGGAACATAGTTAGACATCTTCAAGTTACATATCTGCTACAAATCAATCATGAGGACACTTCTAAATGGGACATGTCAGTGGTTCATTTTGGAGTATTTGAGTTGATTTACACTTACAAGGTCTGTGTAGAGACCTCCAAAGCACTAGTCATTTTAACACTGTAGCATGAGTCAGCAAGGAGAGCCAAGTTGTAACTATGAATGGGCAGACAAACTCCTGGTACTGATAGATTCTTGGATTCTAGAAGAAAATATCCAACACAAGGAGGTTACATACACCAAAAGAATAACAAGAAATGTATCGTCTCACAATAAAACCCAAAGGAGAGGATCACATCCATATAATGACACCTACAGCAACAAACATATCAGGAAATAAAAATCTCCTGTCTTAAACACTTCTCAATAGCAACAAATTCAATTCCCCAATAAAAAGACTGAAGGTAACAGACTGGATAAGCAAGCTAGATTCAGCATTTTGCTGCATACAAGAAACACACACCTCAGTAACAAAGGCAAATATCCTCTCAGATTAAAGCACTGGAAAAAAGTCTTCTCAGCAAATGTTCCCAAGAAACAAGCTGGAGTTGCCATTCTAATATCCAATAAAATAGACTTTCAACCAAAAGTTATCAAGAGAAATGGGAAAGAACACTTCATATTCATCAAACGAAAATGCCACCAAGAGAAGATCTCAATTCTGAACTTCTATATACTAAATGCAAAGGCACCCATTCTCATAAAAGAAACTTTACTAAAGCTCAAACACCCATTGAAATCCACACAATAATAGTGGGAGCCTTCAACACCCTAGTCTCACCAATGGACAGGTCATTGAAATAGAATCAAAACAGAGATACAGTAAAACTATGAAAGGTTGCAAACCAAATGTATTTGACAGATGTTCACAGAATATTTTACCTTAAAAAAAGAATATACCTTCTTCTCAGCATAGCATGGCACCTTCTCCAAAATTGACCATATAGTCAGTCAAAAAGCAAGCCTCAACAGATACAAGAAGATTGAAATAATTTCATGCAGCCTATCAGTCAGATCACCACAGATGAAGACTAGACTTCAATAACGACAAAACAGCAAAAACAAAACAAAACAAAACAAAAACAAAACAAAAACAAAAAAAACACCTCATAACCATGAAAACTGAACAATGCTCTAGTCAATGATAACTTGGTCAGGGAAGATATAATGAAAGAAATTAAGACTTTTAGAATTCAATGAAAATGATGACACAGCATACCCAAAATTATGGAACACAATGAAAACAGTGCTAAGGAAAAAAATTCACAGGACTGAGTGTCCTTGTAAAGAAATAGCAACTTAACAACATACCTGAAAACCCTAGAACAAAAAGAAGCAAACACACCCAAGAGGAGTGGATGGAAAGAAATTGCCAAATTCTGGCCAAAATCAACCAAATAGAAGCAAAGAGAATGATACAAATAATTGGCAAATCCAAAAGCTGGTTCTCTGAGAAAATCAACAAGATAGATAAACCCTTAGCCAAACTAACTAAAGGGCACAGAGATATTTCCAAATTAACAAAATTAGAAATGAAAAGGTACACATAAGAGAAACTGAGTGAATTCCAAAAACCACTGGATCCTACTTCAAAAGCTTATACTCAACAAAACTGGAAAACCTAGATGAAAATTTTTGATATTCTAGACAGATACCATGTACCAAAGTTAAATCAAGAGCAGGTAAACTATTTAAACAGACACATATCCCCTAAGAAAATAGAAGTCATTAAAAGCTTCCCAAACAAGTAACGCCTAGGGCAAGATGGCTTTAGTGCCAAATTCCACCAGATATTCAAAGAAGAGTTGATACCAAAATTTTTCAAACTTTTCCATAAAATAGAAACAGAAGTAACACTACCTAATTTATTCTATGAAGCCACAGTTACTCTTATACCTAAACCATACAAGTACACAACAAAAAAAGAGAACTTCAGACCCATGTTGCTTATTAATATCAATGCAGAAATACTCAATAAAGTTCTTGCAAACTGAATGTGAGAACACATCAAAACCATCCTTCACCATGACCAAGTAGACTTCATCCCAGGGATGCAAGGTTGGTTCATTATACAAAAATCCACAAACGTAACCTGCTATATAAACAAACTCAAAGAAAAAAAAAATCACATACTCTCCTCAGATTTGACAAATTATAACACCATTTCATGTTAAAAATATTGGAGAGATCAGCAATTCAAGGCCAATACCTAAAAGTAAAAAAAGAAATTACCTGCAAATAAACAGTCAATATCAAATTAAATGGAAAGATATTTGAAGCAATCTGACTAAAATCAGGGCTGAGACAAGGATGCCCACTCTGGCCATATCTATTCAATATAGTACTTGAAGTTCTAGCTAGAGCAATAAGACTACAAAAAGAGATCAAGTGGATACAAATGGACAAAGATGAATAAAGGTATCACAATTTACAGATGATATTATAGTATACTGAACAACCCAAAAATTCTACCTGAGAACCGCTGCAGCTAATAAAGAACTTCAGCAAAATGGCAGGCTATAAAATTAACTCAAATAAATCAGGAGCATTCCTTTACAGAAATGATAAACAAGCAGGAAAAGAAAGAGGAAAACAATACTCATCACAATAGCTACAAATAACATAAAATATCTCGGGGTAACTCTAACCAAACAAGTGACAGGTATATATGACAATAACTTCAAGTCTCTCAAGAAAGAAATTGAAGAAGATATCAAAAATGGAGAGATCTCCCATTCTTATGGGTTAGCAGAATTAGCATAATAAAAATGGCCATTCTATCAAAGGCAATATACAGATTTAATGCAATCCCCATCAAAATTCCAACACATTTCTAAAACACAGGTAGAGAACAATTCTCAAATTCATCTGGAGAAGCAAAAAAAAAAATAAAAAAAAACCCAGAAAAGAGAAATCATTTTTTTGATACTTTATTTACATTTCAAATGTTTTTCCCTTTCCAGATATCCCCTTCAGAAAACCCCATCCCAGCCTCCCTCACCCTGCCTCTATGAGAATATTTCCACACTCACCCATACATTCTAATTTTCCCTCCCTGGCATTCCCCTATACTGGGGCATCTAACACTCTCAAACTCAAGGGCCTTTCCTTCCACTGATGACCAACAAGGCCCTCCTATGCCACATATATGTCTAGCTCCATGGGTCCCTTCAAATGCATTGTTTGGCTGGTTGTCCAGTCTCTGAAAGCACCATGAGGCCTGACCAGTTGACAGTGTTTCTCCCTCCCCATTAGGCTGCGAACTCACTCAGCTCTTTCAGTCCCTTCTACACCTCTTCCATCTGGGACCCCAAACTCAGTCCAACAGTTGCTATGAATTGAATCATGAGTGTTCCAAATTTTTGGGTTAAATCTGCTTATCAGTAAGTACATAAAGTGTTTGTTCTTTTGTGGCTGAGTTACCTCAATCAGGATGATATTTTCAAGTTATATCCTTCTACCTGCAAGTTTCAGGAAGTCATTGTTTTTAATAGCTGAGTAGTATTCCATTGTGTAAATGTACCACATTTTCTGTATCCATTCCTCTGTGGAGAGACATCTGGGTTGTTTCCAGCTTCTGACTATTATAAATATGGCTGCTATGAACATAGTGGAGCATGTGTCTTTATTACATGTTGGAGCATCTTCTGGGTATATGCCTACGAGTGGTATATCTGGGTCCTCAGGTAGTACTATGTCCAATTTTCTGAGGGTCCACCAAACTGATTTCCAGAGTGGTTATACCAGCTTGCAATTCCACCAGCAATGGAGGAATGCTCCACTTTCTCCACATCCTCACCAACATCTGCTGTCACCTGAGTTTTTGATCTTAGCCATTCAGACTGGTATGAGGTGGATTCTCAGGGTTGTTTTGATTTGCATTTACCCAATGACTTAAGATCTTGAACATTTCTTTAGGTGCTTCTCAGCCTTTCGAGTTTCCTCAGTTGTGAATTCTCTGTTTAGTTTGGTTCCCCATTTTTTGACAGGGTTATTTGGTTCTCTGGAGTCTACCCTCTAGAGTTCTTGCATATATTGGATATTTGCCCTCTATTAGACATAGGATTGGTAAAGCTCTTTTCTCAATCTGTTGGTTGCCATTTTGGCCTATTGACAGTGTCCTTTGCCTTAAAAAAGCTTTGCAATTTTATGAGGTCCCATTTGTCGATTCTTGATCTTAGAGTATAAGCCATTGGTGTTCTGTTCAGGAACTTTTCCTATGTGCCCATGTGTTTGAGACTTTTCCCCACTTTCTCTTCTATTAGATTCAGTGTGTCTGGTTTTATGTTGAGGTCCTTGATCCACTTGGACTTGATCTTTGTACAGGGAGATAGGAATGGATCAATTTGCATTCTTATACATGTTGACTGACAGTTGATCCAGCACCATTTGTTGAAAATGCTGTCTTTTCCACTGGATGGTTTTAGCTCATTTGTCAAATATCAAGTGACTGTAGGTATGTACAAATACCACACAGTTTTTATCACCAAATCTCTGTAGTACAGCTTGAGTTCAGGGATGCTGATTCCCCCAGAAGTTCTTTTATTGTTGAGAATAGTTTTTACTATCCTGGGTTTTTTGTTACTCCAAATGATTTTGAGAATTGCTCTTTCTAAGTTTATGAAGAATTGAGTTGGAATTTTGAGGGGGATTGCATTGAATTTTTAGATTACTTTTGGCAGGATGGCCATTTTTACTCTATTAATCCTGTGAATCCATGACCATTGGACATCTTTCCATCTTCTAAGGTCTTCTTTGATTTCTTTCTTCAGAGACTTGAAGTTCTGGTTATACAGATCTTTCAGTTCTTTTGTTAGAGTCAAAACAATAGATTTTATATTGTTTGTTGCTATTGTGAAAGGTATCATTCCCCCAATTTCTTTCTCAGTCTGTTTATCTTTCAAGTATAGGGAGGCTACTGGTTTGTTAGAGTTAGTTTTATATCCGGCTACTTTGCTGAAGTTGTTTATCAAGTGTAGCAGTTCTCTACTGGAGTTTTTTTTGGGTCACTTAATTTTATTATCATATCATCTGCGAATAGCAATATTTTTATTTCTTCCTTTCCAATTTGTATTTCTTCGTCCTTCTCTTGTTGTCTAATTGCTGTAGTAAGAACTTCAAATACTGTATTGAATATATAGGGAGAGAGTGGACAGCCTTGTGTAGTCCCTGATTTTAGTAGGAATGCTTAAATTTTCGCTCCATTTAGTTCGATGTTGGCTACTGGTTTGCTGTATATTGCTTTTAATGTGTTTAGGTATGGTCCTTGAATTCCTGATATTTCCAAGATTTTTATCATGAAGGGATGTTGAATTTTGTCAAATGCTTTTTCAGCATCTAATGAAATGACCATGTAATTTTTTTTCTTTGAGTCTGTTTATGTACTGGATTACATTGATGGATTTCTGGTTAATAAACCATCCCTGCATCCCTGGGATGAAGCGTACTTGATCATAATGAATGATCATTTTGATGTGTTCTTAGATTCAGTTTGTGAGAATTTTATTTAGTATTTTTGAATTGATATTCATAAGGGAAATTGGTCTGAAGTTTTCTTTCTTTGTTGCGTCTTTGTGAAGTTTTGCTATTAGTGTAATTGTCTATTCATAGAATGAATTGAGTAGTGTTCCTTCTGTTTCTATTTTGTCGAAAATTTGAAGAGTATTGGTATTAGGTCTTCTTTGAATGTTTGATAGAATTCTGTACTAAACCAATTTGGTTCTGGGCTTTTTTTGGTTGAGTGACTTATAATGACTGCTTCTATTTCTTGAGGGGTTATGGGACTGTTTATATAGTTTATCTGGTCCTAACTTAACTTTGGTATTGGGTATCTGTCTAGAAACTTGTACATTTCATCCAGATTTTCCAATTTTGTTGAGTATAGGCTTTTGTAGTAGGATCTGATAATTCTTTGAATTTCCTCAGATTCTGTTGTTATATCTCCCTTTCCATTCCTGATTTTGTTAATTTGGATACTGTCTCTGTGCCCTCTGGTTAGTCTGGCTAAAGGTTTATCTATCTTGTTGATTTTCTCAAAGAACAGTCTCCTGGTTTTGTTGATTCTTTGTATAGTTCTTTTTGTTTCTACATGGTTGATCTCAGCCCTGAGTTTGATTATTTTTTGCCTTCTACTTTTGTTGGTTTTATTAGCTTCTTTTTGTTCTAATGCTTTCAGGTGTGCTGTTAATCTGTTAGTTTATGCCATCTCCATTTTCTTTTTGGAGGCACTCAGAGCTATGAGTTTTCCCCTTAACACTGCTTTCATTGTGTCCCATAAGTTTGGGTATGTTGTACTTTCTTTTTCATTAAATTCTAGGAAATCTTTAATTTGTATTTTTTATCTTTTCTTGACCAAGTTATCATTGAGCAGAGCATTGTTCAGCTTCCATGTGTATTTGGGCTTTCTGTTGTTTTTGTTGCCGTTGAAAACCAGCCTTAATCCCAAGTGATCTGATAGAAGGAATGTGATTACTTTAATCTTCTTATAATTGTGAGATTTGTTTTGTGACAAATTACATGGACAATTTTGTAGAAAGTACCATGAGTTGCTTATAAGAAGGTATATTCTTTTAATTTAGGATGAAATGTTCTATAGATATCTTTTAAATCTGTTTGGTCCTTAACTTCTGTTAGGTTTACTGTTTTTTCTGTTTAGTCTGTGTTTCCAAGTTCTGTCCATTGATGAGAGTGGGGTAATGAAATCTCCCACTCTTATTGTTTGAGGTGCAATGTGTTCTTTGAGCTTTAGTAAACTTTAGTTTATGAATTTTGTTGCTTTGCATTTGGAGCATAGATGTTCAGAATTGAGAGTTCTTCTTGGTAGATTTTTCCTTTGATGTGGATGAAGTGTCCTTCTTTATCATTTTTGAGGACTTTGGGTGAAAGTTGATTTTTATCTGATATTAGAATGGCTACTCCTGCCTGCTTTTTAGGGTCATTTGCTTGGAAAATTGTTTTCCAGCCCTTTACTCTGAGGTATTGTTTGTCTTTAACACTGAGGTACATTTCCTTGATGCAGCAAAATGTGGGATCCTGTTTATGGATCCAATCTGTCAGTCTATGTCTTTTAATTGGGGATTGAGTCCATTGATGTTAAGAGATATTAAAGAATATTGATTGTTGCTTCCTATTATTTTCAATATTATTTTTAGGTTTGCATGGCTATCTCCATTTGGATTTATTGAAAGATTACTTTCTTGCTTTTTCTAGGTTGCAGTTTCCCTCCTTGCATTGTGTTTTCCATATATTATCCTTTGTAGGGCTGGGTTTGTGAAAATATATTGTGTAAATTTGGTTTTATCATGGAAAGTCTTTGTATCACCATTTATATTAATTGAGAGTTTTGCTCGGTATTGCAGCCTGGACTGGCACTTGTGTTTTCTTAGGGTCTGTATGAGATCTCTCCAGGATCTTCTAGCTTTCATAGTCTCTGGTGAGAAGTCTGGTGTAATTCTGATAGGTCTGCCTTTATATGTTGCTTGGCCTTTTTCCCTTACTGCTTTTATTATTCATTCCTTATTATGTTAATTGACTATATTATGACAGGGGATATTTCTTCTCTGGTCCAATCTATTTGGAGTTCTGTGGGCTTCTTGGATGTCTATGTTCATCTCTTCCTTTAGGTTAGGGAAGTTTTCTTCAATGATGTTGTTGAAGATATTTACTGGTCCTTTAATTTGGGATTTTTCATTCTCTTCTATACCTATTATATTTAGGTTTGGTCTTCTCATTTTGTTCTGGATTTCTTGGATGTTTTGGGTTAGGAGCTTTTTGTGTTTTGCATTTTTTCACTGTTGTGTAAATGTTTTCTATGCTATCTTCTGCACCTGAGATTCTCTCTTCTATCTCTTGTATTCTGTTGGTGATGCTTGCATCTATGACTCCTGATCTCCTCCCTAGGGTTTCTACCTCCAGAGTTGTCTCCCTTTGTGATTATTTTATTGTTTCTATTTCAATTTTTAGATCTTGGATATTCATTTTCTTCACGTGTTTCATTGTGTCTTCCTGTATTTCCTCTTTAAGGGCTTCTATCTATTTACCAGTGTTCTCTTGTATTTCTTTAAGGGAGTTATTTCTTTCTTTCTTAAAGTCTTCTATCATCATCATGAGAAGTGATTTTAAATCTGAGTCTTGCTTTTCTACTGTGTTGGAGTATCCAGTTCTCCCTGTGGTGGGAGAACTAGGTTCTGATGATGCCAAGTTACCTTGGTTTCTGTTCCTTACATTCTTGCCCTTGCCTTTCACCATCTGATTAACTCTGGCGTAATCTGGTCTTGCTCTCTCTGACTGTTCCTTGTCCCTCCTACAAGCCTTTGCATCAGTATTCCTTGGTGACCAGCTCTCTCTGAGAGGATTTGGTTTTGGAGAGTTGTGGTACAGGGTCAGCTCTGGAGTGCATACAGAATTCAGAAGGATCTAGTCCCCAGCTCTTCCTTGGTTCCTGTGTCCTGATGGTTCTGTGATGGTCCCTCTTGATTGAGAAATTTGAACAGAAGTGGTGGTCTTCCTGTGCTCGAAAGTGTGTCGGCACTCCTCGGAGACCAGCTCTCTCCTGGCACTGAATATGGAGCCATGTTTCACAGGATCAGCTCCCTTGCTGCAGAAGGAAATAGGAAGGCCCACTCCCCAGTTCCTGTGTCCTGAATGTTCTGGCCTGGTGTCTCTGAAAAGAGGTACTGGCCTTACCCTCAATCACATGCTTCTCCACATTCCTGGAAAGCTAGCTCTTTCCCTGTGCTATTTGGTTATGGAGCAGCGTAGCATAGACCATGAGCTTAAACTAGAAGGCTCCTGTCTCAGGCTGCTCCTCAGTCCCTATATTCTGAGGATTCCAGGCAAGTTCTGCTGAGCAGAGTTGTTCATCTTACCTCTCATGGGTTTGTCCACACTCCTGCCCTACTTGTCTATGGAGCTCTGTGGTACAGACTGAGGTCCCTGTCCGCAGAAAGAAACCAGAAGACTCCTTTCCCAGGCTGCTTGTAGGTCACTGTGTCCTGGAGGTTCCGGGCAGGTCCCTCTAGGCGGAGGTGTTGGCCTTAACCCTGATCACAGGCTTGTCCACATTCCTGAGAGGGTAGCTCTTTCCCTGCACTATTTGTGTATGGAGAAGCGTGGCACAGACCACAGGCATAAACCAGAAGGCCAGAAAACAATTCTTAATAATAAAAGAACTTCTGGAGGAATTGTCATCCTTGACCTCAAGCTATACTACAGAGTAATAGTGATAAAAACTGCATGGCTGTTACAGAGACAGACATGTTGATCAGTGGAATAGAATTGAAGAACCAGAAATAAAACCAAACACTTACAGATACTCAACCTTTGACAAAGAAGCTAAAAATATACAATAAAAAACAGAAAGCATCTTAAATAAATGGTGCTCGTATAACTGGCAGTCTATATGTAGAGTCTCTATGGGAGTTTGGAGGTGGGGAGACCATCCAGAATGTACCAGAGACCTGGGAGGTGAGAGACTCTCAGGACTCAAAGGGAGCGATCTTAGATGTAATGCCCTACAGTGGAAAAAGAAAACTTGTAGAACCCAGCTCCAGCAGAAGGATGGAGTTGCAACTCCACAGTCAAAAACTCTGACCCAGATTTGTTCCTGTCCAGGCAAACTGCAGGGACAAAAATGGAGTAGAGCCTGAAGAGATGGGGGTCCAGTGACAGGCCCAAATTGAGATCCAGCTCAAGGAGTGGCTTCAAGGCCAGACACTATTACAGAGGTTATGGTGTGCTCACAAAAAAAAGGCCTATTACAATTGCCCTCCAAAAGACCCAACAAGCAGTTAAAAGAATCAGATGCAGATATTTACATCCAACTTATGGACAGAACTTCTTGACCCCTGTTGTTGAATTAGGAATATGCTGGAAGAATCTGAGGAGGAGGGCGAACCTACAGGAGGACCAGCAGTCTCCACTAACCGGGACCACTGAAATTTCTCAGACACTGGGCCACCAACAAGGCAGCATACACCAGCTGGTATGAGGCTCCCAAAACATATATGGCAGAGGACTGCTGGGTCTGGTCCTAGTCAGAGAAGATGCACCTAACTCTCAAGAGACTGGATGCCCCAGGGAGTGGGGAGATCTGCTGGGGTGGGGATTGCTGAGGTGGGGATATCCTTGTATTCTCATGGAGCTTTGGGGAATGGGGAGGAGGTATGGGATGTGGAACAATGGAACAATCAGAGGATGGACTGGGAGGGGGATAAAATCTGGACTGAAAAGAAGATTAAATAAAATTTAAAGGAGTATTATGGAATTATTTACTGACTAGTTACTTCTCTTTGTAGTAGATTTCTGATGGGAAGCCCTGACTTTGGTCTGGGGTACTGTAAATGTTCAGCATCTAAGAACCAACCAAGACACTAGCAATCTTCACACCAGAAAAGGGATGGTCCTTCCTCTTCTTCTGAACTAATATTCCTATCCATTACTGATCAGAATCTGTAGGAACCAGCCTTGAATATTCATAAATCAATTCCCAATGTTTAGTTTGATTATTTTAGAATGATTTATTCTACCAGAAGAACACAGATCTTAGCTTACTTCACAGTTTAAGATGCTAGCAATACAAAGTTGTTGCACTGTGCAGAAAGTTTATTTGACAGGCACTTACTTCTAATCTTGAAACTTGTCCTTTCTGTTGGATTTTCCTATGACCTTTTGTCTGCCTGTCCCAGGTAGAGAGTTCTCTGGGTGTCAATCATCTTCCCATAGGGACTCTTATCCTCTCAGTCTAGTGGATCATCCTATGACCTCACTTCACCATTGTCTTGTTACTAAATCAAACCATACTGATAGATATGTGTTCAGTGTATGAATTTTGGGTATGGAACACAATTTATTTAATAAAATAAGTACAGTGGAGAGAGCACTAACTCTCAAATGATGCTTTTATTTTAACATTATGATAAATATGGAAAGTCCAAGAGGAAGCATGCCAGAAGCTCTCACAGGTTGGGGCAAGGCATTGATAAAGTTTTGGTAAAAGAGAGGAGAGTTTGAATTACCTTCAATGCTCCTAGACCCATGCCTCAATTCTACTCATGAGAAATTTTATCTACACTGGCATCACACATGTATTTTTGAACAACTCTAGTTTTCAAAGGGTAGTGTGTGTGTGTGTGTGTGTATCTGTGTGTGAATTTTTCTGAAATGTTTATTAAAATGCCTGAGCAACCTTGTCAGATTTACTGGGTCTTATTGTAGATTCAATTACTTTCAGGTAGTTCATTTTGTTAGAGAAAAATGAAGAGAGGAATGATGCAGAGAGAACGAAATGTTTTAAGAAGCCATTAAGCTAATGCAGCATCAATTCAAATCTCAAAAGCAGATTATAATATTAGGGAGTATACTCCGAAGGAAGAGTGAGATGATAGGGGAGAGAAAGACAGACAAACTAAGAAAAATCTAAAAGAAAGATTTTGTGAAAGGAATGTTGGCATTTGGGCAGGCAGAAACCCTAAAGAAGGCAGATGCTCCCAGAAAAGTGAGGGGGAAAGGCATTCTCATGACATGATTTCATCATGGAATTTCGGAGCAGTAGTAAAGGGAAGACCTTGAAGGGAGGAGAAGAGTTGAATGGGGACTCTATCTAAAGCTTATAATGAGATGGAAGAAAACTTCAAAGTTCTATTAGTTATAAACTATAAAGTTATAACTCTATAAGTTATAAAGTTCTAACTTATATTTGTAGTATAGCAATGCTTCAATGTCCAATGAGAAACATAATACAAACATGTCTCTTAAATATCCTCAGACATTTCCTTCATTTAAGTTGAATACAAAAGCATAAACAATAGAACTAGAGGAAATGGATATGGCTCAGACTTTTGAGCCTACAAGTAATCCCAAAGAGATTGAGGAAGAGAATCTCCAGATCAAGCCAGCTAGTTACACAAGCCATATCATAGAGCTCTGGGTTTGACTGAGACCCTGCCTCAAAAGAATATGCTAAATTGATGATTTATGACGTCTTCCTCTGGCCTTCACATGCACAATCATCCATGTACATGACCAAATAAGAAAGCATACACAAACACACACACACACACACACACACATCTCTATGAAACGTTTCCTGAGATTTGCATATCTGCGCATGAAGGTCTAAACATTTGGAATGAGCATGACATTGCATAATTTTAATCCCAGTACTTGGGAGGTAGAAGCAGGTGTATCTCTCTGAGTTTAAGGCAAGACTTGTGTATATAATGAGTTCTAAACTAGCTGGAGTTACATAATGAGACTCTGTTAAATATGAATCAATAAATACTATGAACTATTGAAGGAATATTTGCTGAACTTTTGATAATTCGGGTCCCATGAAAGTGAAGCTTTTGTTTCCACTTTTGCATCAACTGGGGAACTCACTAGGTTCCAATGGATATTTCTATACCCATGGCCATTGTACCTGCCAGAGGCTCTCGATAAACTCTGAAACACAAAGTGAAATAAAAAGCCATGGGTTCTAGAGGATGTGTAAGAAGCAGGGGAGACTGACAATGGTAGGAGGAGATATGGAAGGGCAAGAATGAAGAACAAAAGGAATACATTCTATGAAAATATAAAATTATTAAATAAAATATTAATTAAAAGGGTTAAAATCTAAGATAAACTAATTCATATTAAAATTTCAATACATTATTTAATTAATAATGAAGTGTATGAAATGTAAGACTTGTCAGAAAAGCAAGTTACAAATTCTGTCTCTGCCTGTATGTTTGTTTGTGTGCATGTCTGTATGTTTCTCTCTCTCTCTCTCTCTCTCTCTCTCTCTCTCTCTCTCTCTCTCTGTGTGTGTGTGAGTGAGTTTGAGAGAGTCCTTATCATTGCATGATACTGTCTCCCAAATGACACCAGGAAAAAGCAACCAGGGAGTATTCATTCCAGATAAAAGTAAGAGAATGCAGAGGAAAGCACAGAGCACGCCTGACTGACTGAGGGAAGCACCAGGAAAGTCTCTGAGCCACAGGACTGAGAGCAATGGCCTTGAGTGCTATAGGTAGATCAATAGCTTCCAGAGGCAAGAGTGAAATGAAACAGCATACCTGATATGTGTCAGGGTCTAAGGGATGTATTACACCCGAGGCAGTTTAATGAGAAATTTGCAGTAGACAAAGAGACCATCAAACACATGAAACTACTATAAAGATTTTCACTACAGAATACATTAAATCATGCCATAATGTATGACTGAGTTGGTTGATACTTTTGTATTTACAGTGATATAAACACTAGTTGGGGATGTTTTAAGCATGCACAAATTCATTCCTCTGTTTGGCACTATAGGATACAAAAGCCATTTTATTGTTTTCCTACAGCTAACTAAAATTAATAATCCAAAGCCAACAGCTTACATGCATTATTAAAAAAAAAAAAAAAACTAAAGGGGGCATAAGAACAAACTATTAGAGAAGCTTCACAACTCTTCTTTAGGGAGTTAAAGTGACAGAGGTATTTGCGCTTTTCTGAGATGTGTTCATTTCCCTATGATTCTTACCAACTGTTTCAAATTTTAAAATAGGTACAAGTATTTATAACAATTAAATAAATGTTCTAAGTTAATTTCCAAATACAATTATAACTGAGAGATATTAATGTGACCTGAGAATGGAAAATGAGCTAAGGAAATAGTTCAGTGAGTGTTTTCTGCTCACTGTACTAGCAGAAGGACCTAGTGATCACATGAAAGACAAGTATGGGAATCAAAGCCTGTATTCCCAACACTAGCAGAATAGGAACCAGAGGCTCTTTTGCAATTTTCTAGACAGCCTGTTTGCCTAAATGACAGGTTCAAGTTCAGTGTTAACTAATAGGTGGAGTTACATAGAGGAAGTTACCTAACGCTGACCTCTGGCCTCCACATGATCACACATGGGCACATGAGTTCACATATAACATGTACACACATGCACACACACACACACACACACACACACACACAAGAATACCATAGGCATCATGCGTTTCCACATATACTCTTTTAAAAAACCTAGAATTCAACTCAATTATATACATTTTTTTTATTTACTATCATCATCACCATCATCACTATTGTGTAAACGCATGATGTACGTGTGTGTGTGTGTGTGTGAGTATGTGCGTGTGTGTGTGTGTGAGTATGTGCGTGTGTGTGTGTGTACATGCTAAAACAACTATTTTCAGGTCAGAAGACTATTTTATGTAGCTGACTCTCTCATTAAACCTTTACATGGATTCTGGAAAGAGTATTCAGGACTTTGGGCTTGTGTGACACAAACAATTTTACCGAGCCATGCCACAGTCTGTTGCAATCAGCCTTGCTGTTCTTGCCTTGTATTGAGTAGTGTTTGGACTTGAACCCAGGGCTTGCTACAGGCAACAAAACTCCTGGGACATGTGGCTGTACCTCTATCCCAAAGGTGAAGATTTTGTTAATGAAGAGAGTAATTTTTCAGGAACAGATTGCAACAACTGACTACAAAAGCAGGTGACACTACATGGCCTAGCAGCCATGAGTTCTATGTAGAGGAAGTTGAACATCTGTAGGTTTTGGAAAAATATTATATCAATTGGAAATTAATAACCGGTTCTTTTACAACAACCTCATGATTTCTACCAAACAATAATAAATGTATTAGTCAAATAATACATGTATTAGGCAAAGTAAACCCAAAAGTTTCTTTTCTAGCCTAGTATTTGATCACATAATTCTCAGACTGTTATTTTCCTAGAGTAAGGTTGGAGATGTTATGAGGAATGATGTGAACCCAATATTCCTGTGCCTTGTTCTATAATATAAACAGTGGTCTTCTTTTCTTTTCAGGTTGAAAAGTAACAGTGACAGCAAAGGGAAGAAAGAAGTACGTGAGAGTTAATCCCAACATGCAGAAATCTAACAGCACCCTGGCTAATGAGCTCCGGTGACTGCAGTCTTCTTGTCTGCATCATTTTTAAAAATTGCTGTGCTTAGCTCCTCTGTCTTTGGAGGCAACCTTTGAAAAATAGGCCAGCTACAGGTCCAAGCATTTTTACGTTGTCATCTAATTGAGCTGGATGCTTTGTCTGAGTTCTTCACTCAGAGCAGTGCATTTTTTTGTTTCATGAACTCTCAGCCTTGCCCGTGCACATTTTATAATCTGAGGAGTTTAAACATCCTGCAGCATTCATCCAGCATGAGAGCCAAACTTGCTAAAACCATGCTTCTACTGAGACTGTGGAGATCACAGCTTGAGGATTCAAGGTTAGTCCCAGAACCCTTGATCTGCCCTAGCTTCATGTCCTTTCTGTATTCTCTACCCAACACAAGGTGCTTCCTCACTAGAGAATCAAAGTTTCTTTTGCTCAAGGCTGTAGTATCAAAGGAAAGAATGTTGGCAATTGTTATGGATAAACTAACAGTGTTCAAAGGCCTGTATCTTAGAGGATTGGGAACAAAGAACTGAAGGAAATTGAAAGCTTCAGAATCAAGGTTTTTTTGACCATGCTACTTTTCCTCCCTATCCATCCCCTACCCTGTAATCAAGTATGCCATAGCCATGTCTTTCCTTTCCTATTTCACTGTACTTATGAAAGCCAGCTCCCTCTTTGTCTGTGGAAGTTCTTTGGTGACAAGTGTCTACTTCATATTAACAGGAAATGTGTCCCCTATAGGAACATAGGGATAAAGTAGACAAGTAGGACTTTCTTGATTCCTCATTCCATTCTCATCCTTAGATGACTGTCACATGCCTTCATAACTATCCACTTCTTTGAGTCACAGTATAAAAATATACAAAGTATTTCATCACTTTATTGCCCTATTTCTAAAGGGTTTTCCATCACACAAAATTCATTTCAGCAATTTCTTTCTAGTGACTCTATCTCTTTAAAGTGTCAGTTCCAATCGCTGCCAAATATTAGGGATATATTAATATCCCTTTCTTGGTGTCGGTTACAAATGCAAGACATTGGAATCAAATAATCAGGTATCTGATATGTTTTCCTTCTTCCAATTATGACTAAGAAAATAATTGGAGAATTTATACAGCATTTGGAAGACTGAATCCCCTCAACAGCAAAATGGGGATCCTGGGACTTATTCTGCGTCAGGCTTCAGATACTAAGAAGAAAAGAATAAATGAATGTGTACACAATGTAAGTATAAGACATTCTGACTGCTGCTGCATTAGCAAGAAGAAAAGGCTCAATCTCTTCTACTGACATCACAATTTGATCATGATAACAATATTTTTCCTATGTTGTTGTTATGGTTGTTAGATGGTGATTACACTTGTGTTTATAACGTGCTTCAAAAACCCTGCAAGGTGCTGTACCGATGGCAAGAACAGAACTGGACAGTGCTTGCTACCCTTGAAGAGGAACATAGGTTACTACCTAGCATCCATACCTTCTGACTTTCAACTGCCTGTAACTCCAGTGACCACTGATCATATGCCCTCTTCTGTACTCACATGTACAAACATGCACATATGACGTAGTATGTAACTTACCGGTAAACACTAGTCTTATTGTAACTGTTTGTGTCATGTTGTGCTGTTATCTGTGGGATGCCTCCTTTTTCTTAAGGGAAATGGAAGGGGAATTGATCTGGGGAAGGGGGACGGTGGTGGGGAGAGACTAGGAGGGATAGATCCAGGAGAAACTCATATATTACATCCCAATGTATTATTATACATATTATATTGGAATGTAATATATGAGAAAACAATGAATGAACAAATAAATATTTTTAAAAATCCTGAATACTTTTTTTTAATTTCTCTTTTTTCCCTTTTTCTTTCTCTGTGTTTATGCATACATACACATATGCATATGTGTATGGCTGAATGTGGCACCCAAAGATCAATTTTAGAAAGTTATCACTTTGTTTTTGAAATGGTGTTTGATTAGGCTGGAGCTCATCAATGCATGCTTGCTCTTAGCAATGAACAGCTCTGATCCTCCTGTCCCTGCCACTCTAGCTCTACCTCTAGGTTTTCAGGGGAACACATCAAACCCAATATTTACTTTTTGTACATATATTTAGGAGATACCATTTAGTTATTCATACATGTTTGCTGTTTCTAGGCAGGCCTTTATTTTTCTCAAAATAGAATCATAATCGCATGCTTGGATGGGAAATAATGCCAAGACAGAGTATAACTAGTCTGTTCATTTTAGAGGTAAGAAACTGAGGACACCAGTGCCACTGGACTTGGCTAGACACATCTAGGCCCTTTGGCAAAGAATTGTGCCCCTTTACACACTCGCAGATGTGAAGAACAACAGCCTTTCCTCTCTTCTGAGGTTTAGCATCATATGCCCTGGCAGTGTCCTTGCCACTGAAAACACTTCAAAATGAACAGAGACCATTAAACCTCAACACTTCTTATCTGGTTTACTCCTAGACTTAACACAGCATCTGTGCTGGGATTTCCGCATAGAAGTTCAGTGTAATCTCTCCAGTTCACAGGTTCAATATATTATAACTCGAATAGAGGTTTTATCTTGTGTTCTCTACTAGTTTCTATGCAGCTGTTCAGAAAATGACAGTCTACATCTAGCAAGATGACTACTAAGCCAAAAGGGGTATGTGTGTCCAGTTAAAATATCCTCATTTTTACAGGATTGTTACAGACCTATAAAAGGAACCACTCAGACAAATCATAGGAAACAAAGTCACATGAAATAGGAAGAAGGAAAAGGAAAAGCTATGCCTTTCAAGTTCAAACTCAAAAGAGTGCAGGCAATGTGGAAGCCTCTATCTGGACCAGTCTTTATATGGCATTGGAGTACCACCTATCACAAAATACCTAACACAAAAATAATTTAGGAACAAGGTTTAATCAGAAGTTGGAGGGCAATATTATTAACCTTTCAAAGCAAAATGTTTCAGGGCCAACAAGCTGTAAACCATGGAAGCTCTCCTAACAACACAGAGCTATAAGTCACAGCACAGGTGTCCCCATATTTCCAAGTCCACTGAATATCCTTTCTGGATAGCTATTTCCTTCAAAATGAAACATTCCTTTCTGGAGAGAAGGGGCAAGGTCATAAGACACACAAAGGTTAGGAAACTTTAGAGGATTAAGAAGCTCCAAACACGTACATGGTAAGTTACAAAACTCATGCCAAAATCATGGAAGCATTAGGAATAGGCATGGAGAAAGAGATTTTATTAGAACTCCCTATAGGCAGGAAGCTCAAAAAATGCAATGTCCCCCATGCTGGGCAGATTTCAGTGATGCAATTCTCTCTGAGTTCACCGAACTAATATAAGTAACCTCAATAAAGCCATCAATTAGACTTACATTGAATCACTTCTCTGGTCTGTCACCTGTGTAGAATGATTAAACAGTTTTCATATCATCTCAGGAAAAGTCATATAACACCAAAATACAGATGGATGTTGTGTGCGATTGTTAACCGGACTGGTACCTGAAGGACAGGGGTTCCTTTTGTGAATGCAGTATGACATAAGGGAAATTAGGGTCCTTTCTTGGAGCTCTTGTTCTTATTAATAAGATAATTTAAGAACAAGGTTTAAACAGAAATTGCAGTGCAATTTTATTAGCTTTACTAGCAAGGTGTTCAAGGGCAGACAAGCTGGGGAAGCTGTCCAGAGGAGGGAAAATGAGGAAGATGAGAGGGAAAGCATCTTTGCATTTGGATAAGCTAGTACTGAGGTCATCCACATGGCAGTCACTAGCCACATAGAAAGAAAAGCTTTAAAGAAGGGGAAGGAAGCCCAAAGTACTTGGAAAAGCTTGCTTTAGCTCTAACAAAGCAAAAGGACAGAGAAAAGAAAAACAAAACAATCTTTCTGGTTCCCCTTTCACCCAGATTGATGTATCTTAGGGAGAGAAGTTTGATACAGACATTTCATTTAGGGCTGAGTGTTCCAAAGACTCTCATTCTGCACATTATCCAGTTCTGGGTTTCTGTGTTAATGCTCTATGATTTAGGGTAAAAAACACAATAGAAACATACAGGTTCTTAAATACTTACCACAACATAATATTTTATTGCAAAATAAGCTTTGCAAACACAAAATAGGAAAATTCAATAAATATTGAATGACTTGAAACTAAGGATAATAGCTAAGAAGCATACATTTTTACATGTTCACAGATTTGAGCTACACTGCATTTTTCTATTATGTCCATGTATTTTGTGAACATATTTTATGCTGTTATATTTTATTTATAAGAACTTATACAGTACTCTTTTGTCTCATTATTTCCTGAAAGCTATCATGAAACGTCAGTATGACCATTCAACACTCATGTGGATGCCAAACTAGGATGCATTTGATGTATATATAGAAGCAACTGAACTTGGGCACTGATCTCAACAAGGTCAGCAATGTGGATATGGGAAGCACAGGTTCGGGCTGGGATGCTTGCTTAGCATGTATGAGGTTCTCGTTAAATTTTGACTCCTACACTGAAAAATAAAAATATATATACATAGAAAATTAGTAATACAACTTCCAGTATTATTTTTCAGTATAATTGTCATAAAGCTAAGAGGAAACCTTCAGGGAGTGTGTAGACAGAATTCAGGGCAGAAGAAGAACTTCATTCTTTTCTGTAGTTAAATATATGTTCTTCTTTGACTTCAGTTATATTTACTGATAATTTCCTTAGAAAAGACTATAGTTCTCAGCTTTCATTTCAGACAGATGCTGCAACTCTGAAGAAAAGGGAGTACTGAAGAGAGAGTGGTGTGCTTGTGGTAGTAATTTCCACCCCTGGGTCTTAGTTAGGGTTTTACTGCTGTGAACAGACATCATGACCAAGACCACTATTATTTTTTTTTAAATTATTGGTTATTTTATTTATTTACATTTCAATTGTTTTCCTCCTTCCCTGTTTCCCTTTCAAAAACCCCCTACTGCATCTCTCCTCCTCCCTATTTCTATGAAGTTGCTCCCCCTACTCCTCTGCCATAGCATTCCTCTAGCTTGGCCCTTCACAGGACCAAGTATCTCCCCTCTCATTGATGCCAGGTAAGGCCATCCTCTGCTACATATGTGGCTGGAGTCACGGGTCCCTCCATGTGTACTCTTTGGTTAGTGGTTTAGTCCCTGGGAGCTCAGGGGAGTCTAATTGGTTGATATTGTTGTTCTTCCTATGGAAGACACAATGTTTTAAGCTCCTTCAGTCCTTTCCCTAATTCCTCCATTGGGGTCTCCATGCTCAGTTCGATGGTTGTCTGCAATCATCTGCATCTGTATCAATAAGGCTATGGCAGAGCCTTTCAGGAAACAGCTATATCAGGCTCCTGTTAGCAATCACTTCTTGGCATCAGCCTAGGTTCAATGATAGACCCTGTCTCAAGAGAATAATTTAGAGAGTAGTAGAGTAGGATACCTGACATCTTCATCTGGTTTCTGTGAATAAACAGTGTGCATATACTATACTCATTATCATGTATCACACATTTGGACACACACGCAAAGACACAGTCAAACACATACATACACTCATACATACATATACATACATACATACATACACATACATACTTACATACATAGTACATCTGAAGGCTGCTTGCAGAATACTGGCTTCCATGCAGATACGATGAGGGTCGTTAAGCTCACACTCACAGTGACACACCTACTCCAACTGTAGGGATAAATGAGATGTCCTTTGTCCATTCTACCACAGAGCTCGGGCTGCTCTGGGAGGAGGGACAAGGTAAGTTTGACTGAGCTTACCTCACGCTAGCCTGGCGCTGGGCGAGTTTGGGCTATGGGAATTCACTGCACACCACTCTGGGGGTGGGGGAGATCAGTCTGAGGTCCTGGAGACAGCTGGAGCTGGCTTGGGGGTTCCTTGGGCCTGAGAAGAAGCCAGGGCCATCTGGTTCTTAGGCTCTTGGACATCCAAGTGCCACTGATTTGATAACACATGGGGGGCCAGCTGGTTGGATCTAGCCGACCAAAGGGGAAAGGAGGGAGCTCTGGCTAGGTCCCATGGGGATGAGAGTCCTTGGCTTGTCAGCGGGTGGCTGGCTTGGTAGTCATGGCTGGGAGTTCAGAGAGGCCTTGTATAGGAGATTAGACATGGCTCCATAGGCAAAGGCTTTCTCCATGGCTCTCCATCCTGGTGAAATGAGTCAGTCCATGATTTTAAGACATCTATTTTCATGGCGGAAAGTAGATGAGTAAAACTGTGCCCCACTTCTCAGGAGTGGGCCTGAGGTCAAATACCTTTTGTAGGGAGGAATGTCTGGGAAGGGGGGTTTGTTTGCTAAGCCTCTATGCCTTTAGGCACCTCATTAAAATGAAGGTCTTTTTTTGAGGCTATGTTCCAATGGCTTATGCTCTAAGATTAAAAATTGACACATGGGACCTCATACAATTGCAAAACTTTTTTAAGGCAAAGGATATTGTCAATAGGACAAAACAAAACAACAATTGGTAAAAAGATTTTTACCAATCCTACGTCTAATATTGGGCAAATATCCAATATATACAAATAACTCAAGAAGCTAGACATTAGAGAATCAAATAACCCTATTTTACAATGGGTACAGAGCTAAACAAAGAATTTTCAGCTGAGGAATATTGAATGGCTGATTAGCACCTAAAGAAATGTTCAACATCTTTAGTCATTGGGGAAATGCAAATCAAAACAACTCTGAGATTCCACTTCACAGGAGTCATAATGGCTAAGATAAAAAACTCAGGTGACAGCAGATGCTGGTGAGGATGTGGGGAAAAAGGAACACTCCCACTGTTGGTAGGAGTGCAAGCTGGTACAGTTTGCTGGAAATCAGTCTGGTGGTTCCTCAGATCGTTGGACATAATATTATGTGAGGACCCAACTATACCACTCCTGGGCATATAACCAAAAGATTCCCCAACATATAACAAGGAACCTGCTCCACTATGTTCATAGCCAGAAGTTTATAATATTTATATAATATTATTATTTATAATATAATAATATATTATAATAGCCAGAAGTTGGAAAGAACTTCAAGTATTATTCAGATACTACAAATAATGAATTCATGAAATTCTTAAGAAAATTGATGGAACTAGAAAATATCAACTTGAATGAGGTAACCAATTGCAGAAGAACACACATGGTATTCTCTTACTGATAAGTGGATATTAGCCCAAAAGCTCCAAATACACAAGATACAATTCACAGACCATAAGAAGCTCAAGAAGAAGGAAAACCAAAGGGTGGATGCTTCAGTTCTTTTTAGAAAAGAGAAAAAACTACTCAAGGGAGCGAATATGGAGACAAAATGTAGAGCAGAGACTGAAGGAAAAGCCATCCAGAGTCTCTCCCACCTAGGGATTCATCCCATATACAGTCACCAAAACCCAACACTATTGTGGATGCCAAGAAATGCTTGCTGAAAGGAGCCTGATATAGCTGTCTCCTAAGATGCCCTGCTAGAGACCTATAAATACAGAGGTGGATGCTTGCAGGCAACTGATGGTCTGAGCACAGGGTCCCCAATGGAGGAGTTAGAGAAAGGACTGAAGGAATTGAAAGGGTTTGCAACCCCATAGGAAGAACAATACCAACCAACTAGTCCCATCAGTGCTCCCAGGGACTAAGCCACAAACCAAGGAGTTCCAATAGTTCCAGCTGCATATACAGCAGAATATGGATGGCCTTGTCAGGTATCAATGGGAGGAGAGGTCTTAGGTACTATAAATGCTTGAGAGATGCTCCAGTGAAGGGGAATTGAAAGCAGGGAGGTGGGAGTGAGTGAGTGGGTGGGTAGATGGATGGGTGGGGGAGTAGGGGAACACTCTCTTAGAAGCAGGGGGAGTGGGTATGGGATAAGGTTTTTTTGGGAGGGGGAAACCAAGAAATGGGATAACATTTGAAGCATAAATAAAGAAAATATCAAATAAAGATTTAAAAACAGAAGTAAAGGGAAATTAGTAAATGATCCACCTATTGGTTTGCGTGTCGTATGTGTGTAATTAAATTATACGCTAATTTTGTCTTCCTGCTTTAATTATAGATTATTGGGGGAGGGAGTTATCATGCAAATAATTGGTTCCACTGTAAGATTTTTCACACTCATCATTGTACACTCTCCAATCTCTCCTCACTGGTCTCCATTCTCTAAATTATTCCTTTTCCCATTTCATGTCACACATATGTGTACACACATGCATGCTTGTATAAATCATCTAGATTCTACAAATGGGATAAAACATTCAATGCTGTCTTCTCCCAAGTATCCTCTGTCACCTCCCTTTGACCTTCAGATTCCCCCTTCAGTTTTCATGTAGTATATTTTTATATTTAAGTCTTGATTCTCCATACAAGAGAAAATATGATATTTTTCTTCCTAGATATGACTTAATTTTAATAAAAGGATTATCTCCAATTTCTTCTCTTTCCCTATAGATGACAGGATTTTGTTCTACTTCCTGCCTAGTTTTTAGTTTTCTGAGAGGGTTCTATAGTAGTGGTCATAGAATGTTGTATTCCTACCAGGAGCATGCAGAATTCTTCCTCAATCACCATTCTCAATAGCATTTTGTTTTGATTTGATTGTTTCCTTGCTTGCTTGATTAACTGATTGATTGACTGATCGCTTGGTTTGATAATGATGGGCTAAATTGAGAGGGAATCTTAAAGAAGTTTTGAGCTGTATTTTCCTGATAGCTGATGATATTGATCAAATTTTATATTGTGACTTTCTATTCATTTCCTTTGCTCATTTATTGACTGAATTATTTGAACCTTTGTGGATTGGATTCTTAATATAATCTATATATTCATCTCTTGTCAGATATAATCCCTAATAATTATTTCTTCCATTTTATAGGCTGCCTCTTTACTCTCTTTGCTTCATTTACTGTTCAAAACCTTTTAGTTTCATGCAACCACATCTATCAATTCTTATTTCCCTAGCTAGTAGAAATAGTTCCAGAGATTTCTTGCCTGTACCTATATCTTGATCTGCTTCTCTATGTCTTCCTGGAGCCATTTCCAAGTTTCAGGCCTAATGTTCATTTTGATGTGATTTTTATATAAAGTAAGAAGTGGGTATTTATTTACATTCTTTAACATGTGTGTATTCAGTTTTCTCAACACCATTTGTTAAACGAGGTTGTCTTTTCTCCAATATACATTGTTCATACCTTCATAAAATTAAAAAAAAGAAGAAAGAAAGAAAAGAAAGAAAGAAATTGTCCAATAAAAGAAAAAAGAAAAGATTTGTGCTCTAATACTTAACATCATTTGCTTGCTCAGGTTACCAAAGACTCTTAGCAGCTCTCTTTTAATGACAAGCACATAAAATTCTAAAAGTGCTGTTTTTTTCTTCATAAGGATGGGCTTCATGGGTCAATGACAGGGATCATGGCCAATCCTGCTGGAGCACGGAAGGAATAGCTTCTTTTGTGCACTTTGCAGCATGGTTTTGGTCAATCAAGGGTTTCTCACATTTTTCAGCACTTGCACATGGCCTTCCACAAAAAAGAAAGTTCATTAACTCAAAAATTCATATCCACCTTTGGATAGTGAGAAGTGGAAATGTCATACAACTTCTCTAGAATTTTGTTGGTTTTGTTTCGATCTTTTGATTTATAAAAGAGCCATTGATTTTTGACCCAATGTAAGTCTGCAGCATTTCATCTTCTTATGTCGATTCTTAAATATTGTTTAGCCAGCTGTCTGTTCCCTCACTTTGTTCTTAAAAGCCTTTCATTTCTTCATGATTTCTGCTTAGCTGTTCAGTCGGTAACCTTAATACTGTTTTCAAAATGCAGAGCTCAGCAAAGAGGATTCTATAATCATCCACAAAATTTGCATTTTAAACAGGCTGTCATTTCTGAAACTGTGGACAGGACACCAGTTGGATTGTAAGTCTACCTTTCATTGTAAGGTTTTGAAGGAATCAGTATCTTACTTCAGGCCTGTTATTTATGTAAAGTCTGAATAAAAGCTCCCTGCTCCTATATGTGAATGTCATTGTACTAGTTTGAATGAGAAATCCTCCCTCATAGTCTTGGTTCCTCAGTAACAGGGACTGTTTGTGGAGGTAAAGGTAATAGTCTTGCTTTAGCATGTGCATCACAATTGTGAGATTCAAAATCTCCCCACCTCCAATTTTCTATGTCTGCTTTCTGCTTATGGTTCACAGTATGAGTTCTTACCTTTCTGGTCCTGCCCCAATGCCTGCTGCTTACTACTATGTCTCTTGGCCATAATGAACTAATATTTTTTTGTTTCTGTTTTGTTCTTTTTGTTTTTTTGGTTTTTTTTTTTTTTTTTTTTTTTGGAATTATGAACCAAAGTGAATTACTTTTTTCTATAAACTGCTTTTGGTGAATGTATTTTTTCATGGCAACAGAAAAATAATCAACACATTTCTGTCCTGAAGGAATAAAGCTGAGTTTCTCCACAGAGTTGTCTTCTATAAAATGGGCAACTTTTATCCTCTTATTCCTATGACATAATTAATGTATAAACCTGCGAAATCCTCAGACTTGTACAAGAGTTTTAAACATCATTTGAGTCTCCAAAACAAGAAATTCAAATCTTTATTTTCATCACAACTTACCCATGTATGCTTCATATTAAGAAGTATTTTCATACTCACAACCAATTTTGCTATTGATTTCTATGGCAAATCTCTGAGGTAAGCAAGAAGCCAGGTTTTCTAACCTAGTCCATGTTAGCTGCTGCTCGAGTAATTCTTTCATCTTTAATTCTTTTTCTCTAACTAGGGAATAGTCTTGATCACATGTGACTCCTACATGCTCCCACATCTCTCCTTTTCTAAGCTGTGGGTTTTCATGTTCTTACTTCCTGAAGTAAATGAGCAAACATAGGCGTTCTGTTTTCACTTCCTATGCTTATAAAGGTTAGACTGAATTCAGTGAGTTGTTGCCTACTTGAGACAGAAAAACTCCCCTTACAAGTGAAAGCTAGCGAATTTCTCATTTTATAAAGTCTGTAAGCTAAGGTCCTTTTGATTTTTCTCTCTCTTTCCCTCTTTTTCTTTCATTCTTTCTCTGTCTCTCTGTATCTATCTATCTTATTTATTGACATGCTTATCTATCTATCTATCTATCTATCTCTTGGCAAAGTCTCACTGGGTATCCCAGGCTGTATTCAAACTCACAGAGATCTGTCTGCATCTAAATCCAATACACTGTGATTAAAAAAAAAAAAAGTGACACTATGCTTAGCTTATTTTGTATTTTCAAATCACAGAAGAATTTAAAAGAAAACATATTTTGTGATGCATGATTTTTTTTTTTGTTTTCTTAGAAGAAATTTAAACTTTACTCTTATATATAAAGTACTACTGACACATCTGTGGCTACACAACTCACTAGGAGAGTTGTGTACTCCACTCAAAGACTGAATCTTGAAACTAAGAATATTTAGTGGCTACCTTTTTCCAATCTATGCTGAGTTGCTGAACATTTTTATCTCTTCCTGACTAGCAGGAACAATCTTGATAATTAATGTTTGTATTGTTATATACCTTACAAAAAATGACTTGACATCTCTCACATTATTAATTATTCATAAGAGCTCAGTCAAGTAACACTTTTATACTCACATTTCAATTTAGATGCCTTTAGTGCAGTTGAGGGCTGAGTCAAATAGAAGTTTTCTAACACCAACTACCCAGTATGTATGTGATTGATTGGAGCCATCTGCTTCACTGGTTCAAAATGTCACTTGAAATTGAATAGGTGTGCTAGTTGTTTCTGTCTGTGAGACTGTTATAATGAACACTTCAGCATGTGTGTTTGGGTAGGCTCAGTCTACAGGGACTATATATATCAGTCTATAGGTGTCTCCAACTGGCTTGGACCCAGAAGGGCCAAAATGTGTGGGTCTGTGAAAGGTAGCCTGGTTTCTGGTTGAGCTAAGTTTTAAAACCTCAGTGGACCGAGTAGGGAATAACCCTACAAGGTACTGCAGGTATTTTTCGATGCTCTTGGACTCCAGCCTCCTGACATGAGGCTGCAGCTCTCTTCCACAGGTCTGAGACTAGGACAATGCCCCAAGTCCTTCCACAAGTACATGAGTGGTCATATAGACTCAAGACATCCCCATGTAAATGAGGCACCTAGAGGCTTAGCCACTTACCTTCCCAGCCACTGTTTTCTGCAAAAGTATTTCAACCTCACCCTCCCTGAGGTGTGGGGAGTAAGGATTCACTCATCGTCACTTTCCACCATGACAATAACCACCCTAAAACCATGGACTGTCTCTCTTCATCACGATCCGCAGTGGGGAATGATGGAACAGGCCTTTGTCTAAAAAGCCTCGTCCAGTCTCCTGCAGAAGGCCCCTCAGTGCTCACAGCCAGGGCCACCACCAAACCAAGTGGTCTAGCCAGCAACAAACTAACTAATTGGTCCCCCGAGGGACTCAGACAGGCTCCTCCCTACCCTTTTCCCCTTGGCCCAGGTTGGCCCCCATTCTATTCTCAGCTCTTCAGCCAGCATCCAGCGGTGCCTGAGATGGCCAAGAGCCTGAGAACCAGATGTAGCAGGCTCCTTGCAGTCCCTGGGACCCCCAGGCTGTGCTCCTCAACCCAGGTGTCCAGTAGCAGCTACTCACAGCCCAACACCCTCCTGGTGGTGCTGTGCTGTGAGCAAGGTCAAACTTCCCATGTCCTACTCCTCCCAGAGGCTTGAGCAGGGGGTGGCGGTGGGGTGACTCTAGACTTTCACCACTCATCAACATTTACACCAACAAAAATGACCCTGTCTCTTATGTTATTGTTGCATATAGACTGGATATCAGAACTCCAGAAGTCCAGTTTACAATATACACAAGTTGTTTCTGTGTTCTCAGTCCTTCAACTTTAGAGTTAGCACATCAACTTCCCAGGTTGCCAGGATTCTGAACTTAGACTAAGCCGTGCTGCTAGCATACAATCATTAGCACCTGAACCAACTTGTTTGGGATGTTTCTGCTGCCAGTCTTTAAGCATATATTCCCCGATAAGGGCTTTTTTATTGTTTATTTTATTTATTTATATTTCAAATGTTATCCTCCTTCTATGTTTCCCCTTGGCAAACCCTTATCTCAGCCTGCCACCCTCCATTTCTATGACGGAGCTACTCCACCCATCCACACACTTTTGCCTCACTGATCTACCATTCCTCTTTGTTGGGACATTGAGCTTTCACAGGACTAAGGGCCTACCCTCCCACTGATGTCATATAAGGCAGTCATCTGCTATATATGCAGCTGGAGACATGGTTCCCTCCATGTGTACTCTTAGGTTGGTGATTTACATGCTTTCTAATGCACCTAACTATATGTGTAATTTATTGCTCCAATCTTTCTTGAGAATACTGATGAGGTGTCCTTATATGCTTGCTTTAGATATGATATTTTTAGGTTATTAGAAGGCTTGTGAGCTATTGCAGATTGTGACAGTATTCCTGAGAGAACATAAAACTTGTCTAAGCACTTCCATATATAGAAGTAAAGACAGACCAAAGTACTGATACCATCAAATTCCAACTTGATGAACTAATGAATTTATTGAGATTACTTACAAGAATGTAAGTGAGGAACAAAACAGGAACAAAAATTACTCAAAAGTAGCTTTATTACCAAAATCACTCCAGATTAAGTGATAGCTCACAAAATCTGAAACACTAAAGAGCACTGTAATACCTGCAGGTAGGTAGATCAGGGGATCTCCACTAAGTTTAACTGAAGGCTTTTCAGTAATACTTAGAGCATATATATGTGTGTGTGTGTGTGTGTGTGTGTGTGTGTGTGTGTGTCTAGTGAATCTTGTCAATTTCAGGATCTTCCTGAAGCTATTAAGATGTTTATTTGCTGAACATAAGGAGCTTTCCACATGAAAAATCATCACTTTCCCTTAGAGTATTTCAGTATTTTCTGATATTGCTGTTCATCCAGCTCCAATTCTGGTGGACTTCTGTTGCTCAAGAATAGGCCGTGCCAATCAGAAGAACAGGTAAAAGAACCATGCCTCCCCTACTCCCTAGATTCTAGATTTTACTCCCAAAGTTCCATTCCAGAACAAACCCCCTTTTTTCATGTCCCACTTCTCTCTCCAGTTATGACACTGGTCTGAAATTCAGCAGACATCAACTCCTCAGGTTCAGGACATACCTGTCAGAAGAACAGTTGAGTGGCTTTCCAGAATGTGGAACTGTCCCATTCATAGACTTGGTCCCAAAAGACCCAATTCAATGCTCCTTCCATTTTGTCCTATTATCCTTTTCCACTGTTACCAATCAGAAAAAAGTGAGTGACCTGCCTGCCCTGAACTGCCAGGGTCTCTAGATTTTGTTCCCAAAAAATACAAACCTGCCCTGAACTCACTGCTAACCCTGCACCTATATCCCTGCTAGCAACTCCTCTGAATGACCCTTTCCCAAGTTTCATTTCTAAAAGACCCATACCACTGCCCACCCCAATCTCACCCCAACACTTTTGAGATAACTTAATCCTACACATATTGGACCATCTGTTAATGAAAGTATGTGCCTGTATTTTCCATTTCTAATTGTTGTGCCAGCACTACTAGTTGCTGGCAGGATATTTGGTAATTGTTCCTTCCTCACTTGCTTAAGGTATTATCTGATTGGTTTTAATAAAGACCTGAGGGTCAATAGCTGAAGCACAAAGGAAGGGCACAACATCCACAAAGAGATAGCAACTCTGGGAGAAAAATTGAGAAGCAGGAGATTCATCTGAAGGGCAAGGAGGTGGAGCAGAGATTTCATCATGGCCATGTGACAGGGCATATGGCAGAATTAGTTGGTTTAGTGTAATCAGTACAGAGCCCAATTTTACTCTTAAAAATACAAGAGATTTTCTGGGTCTTTAATTACTGGCTAGTCCATGAGAGTCACATTATATACCAGTATCATTTCCTGATTTTGTGCTTCTTGGCCCCAACTTATGCAGACTTCTGCTGCCCAGGAGCAGGACATGCAAGTCAGAAGAACAGCTGCTCAGGTACTGGCAGGAATACAAATTGGAAAAGAAGAGTCAAAGTATTGCTATTTTCAGGTGATATACATAATTAACCCCAAAAATTCAACCAATGAATCCCTACCAGGTGATAAACAAAGTGACTGAATACAAAATTGATTCAAAAAAAGAAAGAAAGTAAAAGAAAAAAGGTCTGTGGCCTTCCTATATAAAAGTGACAAATGGGCTAAGAAAGATTCCAGGCAAGCAAAACCATTCACAGTAGCAGCAAATAATAAAAATATTTTGGGATAATGTTAACCAAGCAAGTAAAAGACCTGGAAGATAAAAGCTTTAAGTCTTTGAAGAAGCAAATTAAAGAAAATATCAGGAGATGGAAAGATCTTCTATACTCCTGAGTTAGTAAGAATAACATAGTGAAAATGATCATCGTACAAAAGTCAATCTACAGATTCAATGCAAGCCTCAACAACATTTCTAACTTTTTTTTTTTTACAGACCTTAATGGAACAGTACTCAACTTTATACAGAAACACACACACACACACACACACACACACACAGAGAGAGAGAGAGAGACAGAGAGAGAGAGAGAGAGAGAGAGAGAGAGGCAAAGCTAGAGCTAGAAAAATCCTGTACAATAAAAGAACTTTCATAGACAAAACCATCCCCGATTTTAAGCTGTACTACAGAGCTATAGTGATAAAAAAATCACTAGATATTAGCACCCAATCAGACAGGGTGATCAAGGAAATTGAATCCAAAGCCCAGATTTAAATCCACATACCTATGGACACATGATTTTTTTTTTTTAATTTGAAAGGCCAAAGATATACAATGGTAAAAAGAAACTTCTTTAATAAATGGTATTGGTCTAACAGGGTGTAGGTATATAGAAGAATGCAAATGGATTCACACATAAAACCCAGCACAAAACTAAAAGTCTAAGTCAATTAAGGATACCAGCATAAAACTAGATACATTGAACATGATAGAAGAGAAAGTAGAAAATAGCCATGAACAATTTGACACAGGAGGCAAATTTCTGAACAGAACAGAAATAGAGCTGGCACTGATACCAAAAATTAATAAACAGGACCCCATGAAACTTTAAAGCTTCAAGTAAGGAAAATGACACTATCATTAGGATAAACTGGAAGTCCTCAGAATGATAAAAGATGTTCAACAACTCCACAAAGTGATAATTTCCAAACTACACAAAGAACTCACGCAAGTAGAAACAAACAAACCAAATAATCTAAGTTAAAAATTCAGTACAGATGTAAACAGAGAATTCTCAATAAATGAATTTCCAATTGCAAAGAAGAAATTTTTAACATCCTTAGTTATCAGGAGAATGCAAATCACGATACATTTTTTATTGCATCTTATGCCTGTTGTAATGACTAAGATTAAAAATACAAGTTACAGCACATTCTGGCAAGAATGTCAAACAAGGGGAACATCCTTCAATTGCTGTTGGGAATGAAAGCTTGTATAGTACCTTTAGAAATTAATATGGAGGTTTCTTAGAAAACTGGGAATTGGCTTTTTGGCTTTTCTGGCTGGATCCATGGAGGCTGTTCCAGACAAGAAAAGGAAGGTTTCAGTTGTGCCAGAAACCCTTAAGAAAAAAGTTCCTGCTGTGCCAAAAATCTCATAAGAAAAAGGTTCCTGTTGTGCCAGAAACCATTAAGAAAAAACAAGAGAATTTCACAGAGTTGAAGGTGAAGCAAGCCCCTGAGGACTAAATTTGCCCTGAAGACATTGCGAAAGGCAAGGAGAGAGCTCATCTAAGAGAAGGAAAATGCTATCACAAGGAGTACAGGCAAATGTACCAGACTGAGGTTCGGATGGCCAGGATGGCAGGGAAAGCTGGAAACTTCTATGTGCCCACAGAACCAAAATTGGCATTTTTTCATCAGAATCCGAGGTATCAATGGAGTAAGCCCAAAGGTCTGCAAGGTATTGTATCTTCTTCCTCTCTGGCATATCTACAAAGGCACCTTTGTTAAGTGCAACAAGACTTTAATGAACATGGTGAGGATTGTGGAACCGTATGTTGCATGAGGGTACTGACTGAAGTCAGTAAATGAGCTCATCTACCAGCGAGGCTGTGGCAAAATCAGTAAGAAGCGGACTGCCTTGACAGATAATTCCTTGACTGCTCGATCTCTTGGTAAATTTGGCATCCATCTACATGGAGGATCTAATTCGTGAAATAGATACAGTTGGGAAATGCTTCAAGGAAGCAAATAACCTCTTGTGGCCCTTCAAATTGTCTTCCCCAAGAGGTGGAATGAAGAAAAAGACAACACTGTAGAAGGTGGACACTCTGGCAAAGGGGAAGACCAGATAAACATGCTTATCAGAAGGATGAACTAACTTGTCAACCACGGTATATTTGTAATCTGGTCAGTTAATAAACAGTCACAGCTTGGCAAATTGAAATGGGTTGGAGTCTTTGTTGACCTGCCTCTGGCCTGCTTACCACTGTAGTGGCTAATTATCGAATATTTAGTCAGATCAACAGCATGTGATGTACAAGGTTCCAGTTTATAGTTTGTGAAAGAAGATTTGTTAAAGGCTTTTTTTGCTGAAAAGTGTTATTATTTATTATTTTTTTTAATATAAGCTGTGTTGAGTGAATCAAACTAAATAATCATTTACGATTTCTAGGAAAATTGTAAAGGACATTGTAGACATTTGCTGATGAACTTCTGTGTCTCAAGCTTGGACTTGTTGGTCACCTACACATGAAAACATTCTTCTTTCCTGTCCAAAAGAAAAAAGAAAAAAATTATAAAGAAAAAAGAAAATTAGGAATGATCTCCTTCAAGACCCAGCTATACTACTACTGGGCATATACCCAAAGGATACTTTATCCTATCACAAGGACACTTACTTATCAATATTCATACCAGAATTATTTATTAATAATAGCCAGAATCTGGAAACAACCCATTTATCCATCAATTGAAGAATGCATTTAAAAAGTGATACCTTTATATAATGGAGTATTACTGAGCTGTTATAATTAATACCATCAAGAAATTTGCAGGTAAATAGATGGAACTAGAAAAAAATCATCCTGAATGAGGTAACCCAGACTGAGAAAGGCAAACATGGTATGTACTCTCTTATAAGTGGCTATTAGATATAAAGACAAAGAGAATCATTCTACAGTCCACAGACCTAGAGAGGCTAAGTAACAAGGATGGCTTAAGGGGCAGTGTTGGACCCGAAGGTCACAACTGCCAGAAGTTCCCCCTTGCAAAGACACAGAGACTGAGACTGCTGCAACTAGCAAGAGGTTTATTAATTCCAATGCATTGAGCTCTTCTTGCAAATGGGACAGAGGCAACCCCAATCTCCTGAAGCCCACCCTTTTTATACAACTTTTGAGGTAGATGATAGCAACAGCATGAGATGGCTGTTTTTCGTTAGCATAGGGCATTTGGCCTTCTATACAACTGGGGGGTTATTAGTCGGACGTCATTGTGGGCATCCCCCACCCTTAGGCCATTTTTCGAGGGTGCTCAAGGACAAGGAATGTCCCTCAACACGTCCACAAAGATTTACTGCTAACCAAATGGCCTTATCTCAGGAGAGGTGAGATGATCTAGTCCTGGGGAATGCTCTCTGTTTAATGAGAAACCTCGGCTGGTCAGTGGCCTCATCTCCATGTTGGAGAGGGGAGGAAACATTTCTTTCATTCCCCCCTTTTTCTTCGTAATATTTCAATCATGAAATTACAACTCATTTTGATTTAATCCTTGGTACTGTTGCCACAGCATCATAATTTGCACTGTTCTTATGTGCTTCCTAATGAGAACCAGTAAGTGATTTAGAATGCAAGATCAATGGTTAAGAGTAGCATTAAAATTACCAGGGGGCCCAAGAGAGTGGAGGTCAAAGTAGGGAGCCAGGGGGTAGAGTTGATCCAGTATTCAAACCATCCTTGACTCTGTTCTCATTCTCTTTTTCTCTTGACCAGCCCCTCCCTAACTTTAGCCATAGAACTTTTTACTACCCCTGAGTGATCTACATAAAAACAACATTCTTCTTTTAGGGCTGCACACGGGCCACCCTGCTGGAGGAACAAGAGGTCAAGTCACCTCCTGTTCTGAAGAACTCCTTCAAACAAGGACGGCAGAGATTCTGGAGTTTAAAAATCGAAGTTTCCATTCTTTCTATGTCTGAGTCTATAGCCTGCCTTAGTCCTTGATAAGTCTGGTGATGAGACACCAAAGTTGAAGATCCTGTAGAGGCTCCTGCCACACCTAACCTTAGGCCTAGTAAGACAGAGGGTGTTATTCCTGTGACCCTTTTCACTCTGGCAGGCCCTTCCTCCCAGTAGGATCGTAATTCTTCATACGAGTGATAGATAAGTCCAGGGACAAATTTCACCTGTATACAGAAATCTTGAGTGTCACTGAGAACTTGGATGCTGACATAGGTAATGACTCCAGAGGAGCAAGCCCACCACCTTTCCATAGGGAGAAGTAAGTAACCTGAAGAGGAGACAATAACCCATGTCTGATTGCAGAGATGCTGATGGGTGGTGGTGATTTTTTCACACACAGCCCCTGGCCAGACACATCAGACAGAGTAAGTTTGACATTCTGCTGTTGTCACCTCCTGCCTTACTAGGCCTTCCCTGTCAGGTTGACTGTACCCACATGTGCTATTCCCTCAGAGTAAGGGGGGGCCACATCATAGCAGAGCCAGCAAGATTCAGTGGCCATTGGGTTAGTGGCATTTATGACATGAAATGCTTCTCTGACTAAGTCAGTCAGATAAAAGTTCTCTAGAAGGGTGGGGGAGGTTTTAAGAGTTGTTATTTCTGGGAGGAGAGGGGTCTTGACCTTGTCTGTAAACCGAACTCCATTGTCATATCCTTTCTTATATAGCCTGAGACCCCAGGTTCTTCCACCCACCCATCCTGCCCTGAACTTTTTCTCCTCCTCCATGAATCTGATAGTGAGAGGATTACAGGCATAATTAAGGCCAGGACCTCATCCCTTCCAGGACCCTGTGGGCTCCACCGCAGCAACTTCATATGCCACATAGGGGAGCCTCAAGCATCTACTGCTTGTGAGACCTGGTCCCCAAGGGGCTATCTGTACAATAATCAAATTCCCACTCGATTTGGGATTCCAGTATGTAGATCCTGAAGTCTCACAATCCCAGGAGGCACAATAGTAGGATTCTGGGCCTCCATACCTTTGAGCTAATGATCCCATCCTTCCTCACCCAGGGCAGGCATAAAAGGATGTTTCAAGCAGGCGACTCCTCAGGTGGGGGTGCCCGAATCCTATTTTATCTCCTATCCCATAGCAGATGATAATGATACTTGTCCTTTTTCCTTGGCATTTTACCAGACTCCTGAGTCGGAACGTCCCAACTGTTTATACTGGTGGCCAAGTCACAGAGAACAAATGTAAGATCTGGCTACCAAGTGTAGAGTGGTTGGTCAGATGATTGTTTCTGGATCACCAGGTCCCTTGTTTCTGCAGAAGTCACTGTCCACACGTGGGTGACAGGTGCATGGGGGCTGCCATAAATGAATGTTGCCTCAAGAATCAGGGTCTGGATCCCTACCAGGCCTGGGAGGGGTGTTGACCTTTTCCTGGGGCTGCCTGATGATTTTGAGTTTCAAAGAATTCCCTGTGGTCTGGATCCTCCATTCAGCGTAATCCTGTGAGGCTTCAGTCTCTGGCACAGGGACAGGCTTCACATGGGAGGCATGTATCCAGGTAGTGATTCCTTCCACTTTGACAGCCATTGGGGTGGTCAACAGAACCAAGTAGGGTCCCTTCCAGCAAGGTTCTAGCGTCTGGGCATAATGCTCCCACACATAGATTGAGTCCCCACCTGGAACTGATGGGACGTCTCAGGGGTCCTTGGCTTGTATGTGGCTGCTAGTTGTGTCCACACCTCTCTTTGCACCACATGCAGGCCTTTTAAACTAGCATACAAATCATTGTTACTATGACAAGTGGGTTCTATAACATCCCCTACGAAGGTCAGAGGTGCTGGAGTCCCATACAGGATCTCAAAGGAAGTTAGGCTGAAGTGGGATGGGGTATTCCTAACCCTAAACAGGGCAAGGGGAAGGAGCACCACCCAGCCAGTGCCAGTCTCCAGGGTCAATTTAGTTAGGATCTCTTTTAGAGTTCTATTCATTCTTTCTACCTGCTCTGAGCTCTGTATACACAATGAAGTTTCCAATCGATCTCTAGATATTTGGCCACTCCCTGACTTTCCTGGGCAACAAAGGCTGGGCCATTGTCAGATCTGATTACCTTGGGTACCCCAAATCAGGGAAAGATTTCTTCCAGTACTTCTTGACAACCACTGTGGTGATTTCCTTTTTTGTAGGAAAAGCTTCCACCCATCCTGAAAAGGTGTCTATAAAAATTAATAGGTATTTGTAGCCATACATGCCAGGCCTTACCTCAGTGAAGTCCACTTCCCAGTATACTCCTGGTCTATCCCCTTGGTACCTCTTGCCAGGGTCAGTCCTTTTCCAGCAGGCATTTACCTTTTGGCAAGGCTAACAGCTGTGGACTACTTGTTCCACTAGATGTTTTAATCCTGCAATATAATACTTAGATCTCATATGTTTGAGTCAACTTGCTTACCCCCAAATGGGTCCGCTGATGCATCTGCTTTATCATTGCTCAAGCCTGTTCTTGTGGCAGGATCTTTTCCCCTGTTGACATATAGCAAATTCCTTTTTCTTGATTAAAATAGTTGCTAGGGTCCCTTGAAATAACTGCCAAATCTTTGGCGATGTATTGAAGTTTGAGTCTTGGGCAGTCAGAATCCCGAGTCACCATCATTGGTAGAGTCTTTGGGACTATTTCTCTGGCCTTTTGATCAGCCATATTGTTTCCTATGTCCACCAAGGTGTTGCCCTTCTGGTGACCCAGACAATGTATGATACTCACTTTTGCTGGCTCATACAGAGCTTTTAATAAGGCCTGTATCTCAGATTTATGTTTGACTTCCTTCCCTCCTGAAGTCAGCAGTCCCCACTGTTGGTAGATGGCACCATGAACATGGGCCGTAGCAAAGGCTTACTGTGTACCAGGTCCTGAAGGAGGGGCAGAGAGCTTAACAGTTTATATGGGTTGGGGAACGTTGGGTGGAGGTCAGTTTCTCTTTTGTTTACTTCCCTGAGATCCTGGACCAGCCAATAGATAATCAATAGTCCCAGTCCTCCAGACAGGAAGGATCAGGGCATTCCAGGCTGATTGGCACTTCCACAGGATCCCCAGCCAGAGGAGTCATAAGATGTGAGGTCGAATCCCATCTCAAGCATCCTTACACATGGAATACTGATGGACATTTATCGGGCTGGACTGGACCCAATAAATGGATGGACAGGGTCTTGGTGTTTGGCTCTCTCCATCCCTGCTGTCTCAGCCTATGCCTGTGGATAATTCCGCAACCACCAGTCCACGTTTTGAGTCTTTTACTCTCTCATTGCAAACAGTTGATACTCATCTTCTAATTGAAGAGTAAAGACCTGGATGGGTTCTCCTTGTTGGTCTTTGATCTGTGGCCCCTCTGGGGAAAAAAATGGATCTGTGCTCCCATCTTAGTGAGGAGGCTTCTCTCCAGTAGGGGGTAAGGACATTCAGGGATGACATTGAACGAGTGGGATACCTAGCCCACACCGAGGTCCACCATTCTTCAGGTAGTCCATAAACATTGTTTATTGCCTGTAACGACGTGGACCCAGGACTTTTCACTTTAAACTGGTCCATCAGATTACAAAGGGACCGAATGTTGAGCTCCAGTATCCACAAAAAACTGAGTGGGCTTCCCCTCCACTTTAAGGGTTACCCTGGGTTTTGGGAGGGGCATCCCTGGGTTTGAGCAGGGGGTCCGAATCCTGTCTCCCTTAATCACTATCCTCCCCCATAGCCAGTATCTTAGGTCCCAGAGTATCTTCCTCTCTATCCTCAGGGTTGTAGACCCCCTTTTGCTTCTTACTGGTATAGGCTCTTGCCCAATGGCATTTTTCTTTACAGTAAGCATGTTGATCCTTAGCCAAAGATTCTCTTCTGTTGACAGGTGTTCCCTTACTAGGCTTCCTGGTCTCCCTAACTACAGTGGCCAGGATCTTGTGTAAATTCCTCTCTTGACCCATACCTCTTCTGAGCTCTCTAGCCTCCTGTTTCTTCCTTTTCTTTTTTTTCTCTTCTTTTTCTTCCTCAGTCTCTCTATTATGAAACACCCTTTCAGCTACTTGCACTGGCTCCCTTAATGACTTATCCTTTAATCCTTCTAATTTCTGCAACTTCTTTCTGATGACCCTGCTGGCCTGGTCAATGAAAGCAAACGTGACTGTCTTATGCTCCTCACTGCTAAGATCATAGGGGGTGATTTGGCAAAAAGCCTCCATGAGTTGCTGTAGGAAAACAGAGGGTGGCTCATTTGGCCCCTGTATCACCTCTCTTACCTTGGTCAAATTGGTGGAGCACTTAGTTGCCCCTCTGAGACCCGTCATCAGAGCCTGCCAATAGACATTCAGGTGTTCCCTACCTTCATGTGTATTGAAGTCCCAGTTGGATCTGGTTAGCGGGAACCCTGCATCTATGTCCACCAGTAAGAGGCAAGGGCACCCATCTGCCTCAGGGACATTCTTTCGAGCTTCAAGGAGAATGTGTGGTTTCTCTTCAGTGGTTAAAAGGACCTGAAGGAACTGTTGGCAGTCATCCCAAGTGGGTTGGTGGGAGAAAAGAGGGGACTCAACCAGGTTAGTCAGGCCCTGTGGGTTCTCAGAAAAAGAGGGATTATGAGTTTTACAGTTATACAAATTGGACGAGGAGAACATCCGATATTATAAAGGCTGATGGCCCTGGTCATCAGGGAAACCATAAACTCTAAAAGGGAGAAAAGGGAGGACCCACGGAGGAGCAGTGACCAGGTCCTTCCAAATAAGAAGATAAGGAATTTGATCAAGGTGGCTCTTAGGGCAAGTACCAAAAATATGCCTCTGGATAGCTACTATAAGAGACAGAGAGGAGCCCTCCGCAGGCTAACCCGTCTGAAAAGCCGGCCATTCTGAAGAACTCAGAGCCTCCCTCTTATTTCACACCTCTCATGTCTCTTCACCATGCCAGACTAGAGTCAAGCTCAACAGGGTCTTTTTATTTTTTTTATTTTTTATTTTTTCTGCCCATCCACCCATGCGAGTCACCAACCAGATGATGAAGCACCTGGCCACCCCAAGAGATCCACAGCCACTTCCACCATTCACTTGCGCCCCACAGAATCCCCCCCCTCAACATCTAGAGCACCAGGCAGAAATCACACCCGCCGGGGACCCCCCAGGGCATGGCCTCTATGCCCACCCCAACCGGAGTGACCCATGGGAAGGGCCCAGCCCATGCCCAGAGTCACTGCCACCGACTTCTCTACAGCCACCTCCATTGCCTGCAGCTGCCACTGGGGAAGCCGGAGTGTGCTCACCTCCTAGGAGACACTTGACAGAAAGGACAACGAAGCGGCCCATGGGGAGAGGGGATGGCAGACCCGGGTGGAAAAGAAGAGTTCTCCCCAGGTGTGGGAAGGGGCCTTGGCACTTTGTCCAGCCTCGGTGCATGCCCAGCCCCACTTCGCACCCCAGCCTGACCGACCCAGCCCTAAATTTAACATCTGTCCAGTGTTTTGAGGGTCAAACCTAACGGGGTTGCCTCAGACTGTTTCATACTGTTTCTGTCCCATACTGTCTACAAGTAATGTCAGTCAAGTCAAAACATAAAGTGTAAAACAAAAAGTAAGAAGATACTGCCATGTTCATCCCTGCCATGAACACCACAGAAGATAAACAGAGAAAATTGGCAGTGGCCTCCTTGCCATTGCACCCAGATGGAGTCAGACCCTCCTGGATCGGGCCTCCCAGATGGTGTACAGAGTGTACTCCAGGTCTCCCGTAGCCCATGACATTCTAGAACATCTGCCCACCACTTCTGGCTACCCCTGGCTGCAACTCCCCCCACTGAGTTGAAGACCAATTAGCAGCGACCGCCCAGAAAGAGAAAGGCACAGGCATGCATGACACAGACTTAAAAGCACAGACAAATACACGAAACACACCGAGGTACCTGCTCGAGCGGTCCTCTGGTCTCTAGTCACCAGTCCAGCGAGGAGGGAAATTCCCAGCCAATTGACCAAATGTCGGACCTGAAAGTCAAAACTGCCAGATGTTCCCCCTGGCAAAGATTCAGAGACTGAGGCTGCTGCAACTAGCAAGAGGTTTATTAATTCCATCGCATTAGGCTCATCCTGCAAATGGGACAGAGGCAACCCCCATCTCCTATAGCCCACCCTTTTTATACAACTTTTGAGATAGATCTAAGCAACAGCATGAGTTGACTGCTTTTCATTGGTGGAGGGCATTTGACCTTCTACAAAATTGGAGGTTTATTAGTAGGACATCATTGAAGGCATTGCCCCACCCTTAGGCGCTTGTTGGAGGGTGCTGTATGGCGAGGAATGTCCCTCAACAAGTCACAGGGATTTACTGCTAGCCAAATGACCTTATCTCGGGAGAGGGGAGGAGATGATATAGTCCTGGGGAATGCTCTCTGTTTTACAAGAAACATGCACTGGTCAGTGGCCTCATCGCAGTGGTAGGGAGGGGAGGAAACATTTCTTTCATCGGAAGTGGCACAAGAATCACCCTGTGAAGAGGAAATAGAATAGATAATTCTATTGGACTAGGGGATGGGAACAGAGAGAATCAGGTGGGTACTGGAAAAGATAGTACTGGGAGAAATTACTGCAATTGGGGCCATTTGGAGGGTAAGGTGGAATCCTAGTGCAATGCAATCTCCTAGTAAGTGACATACAATGATCCTCAAATAAAAATCTTCTGTAAAAAGGCAAGGCCACACAGTAGAGAGATGGTGACACGATCCTAGTCACTTTGTCCTGCCTTCACATTAAGAACTGGAGCCTAGCAGAATTGTCATTAAAGTGACCAGTGAATCTTCATCCAGCAATTGATGGGAGTAGATAGATCCAGGGTCCTATAGCCAAACATAAGGCAAAGCTAGGGGATTCCTGTAGAAGAGAGGGAGGAAGGTTCTAAGATATGATAGAGATCAAGAGATACTATAAGAACATGGCTAATAGAATCAACTGACAGGGTCTCATATTTGCTTGCACAGATTAAAGAGACTGTAGACATCTGGCCTAGGTCTTCTGCATATACTATGTCTGGGTAGCTTGGTGTACTTACAGCATTCCTACCAGTGTTGTTTGGGATTGTCTCTGACTATTTCCTGCTTGTGGAATCCTTCTGCTCCTACTTTCTTGTCTCATTTAGCCTTGAAGTTATGATGTGTTCCTGATCTTATTGTAGCTTGTTACCTATGTTAAGTTGCTATCTATGGGATGCCTGTTCTTTTTGAGGAAAGAGTGACAAGTGGTAGATATAGAGGAGAGAGGAGGTTGAGGCAAGACTTGGGGGAGGAGAAGGAAGGAATACTGCAGATGCAGTGCAATATATGAGAAAAGAATAAAAATGTGAAAAAACAGTATATCTCAGTGTTTGGGTTCAATATCATGAGAGTTAGCATTCTGTCTAAACTCCACCCCACAGTTACCTGGCAACAGCCAGGTATGCTCCTATCCACAGTTGCCTGGCAACAGCCAGGTGGGCCTAGCCCATGATAAAAGGGGCTCCTTGCCCCTCCTTTCTATTATCTTTTGCTTCTCTCTTGCTTGTCTTATGTCTTACCTCTTCCCACTCCCTTCCCCCTTCTCTCCACATGGTCATGGCCGGCCTCTACTCTCTCCCTCTCTCTCCCTCTCTCTGCCTTTCTCTGCCTCTACTACCCTCTTAACTCCCCTCCCCATGCTGGTCCCTCAAGGGGAAGGGATGCCTCAGCATGGGCCAGTTGAGGCACACGCTTCCCCCACACCTACTTCCGCCGCATGCCCATAGAACAAATATTTCATTATCCTTTTATAAACATAACAATGAGTATTAACAGATTTCCTCCTTAGAACAGGCAGTTTTCAGATCCCTTTAACATCCTGGTTTCCATGTCCACACAAAGTCTAGTATTTTAAACGTTCTTTAACCTTCCCTAAAGGTTTTAATGTAAAGAGACTCTGCTCTGCAACAGACATAGAGCCCTCCCTCATTGGCTTTGGATGCCAGCTCCTCTTCCCCTTGGTAACACAAGAGAGGGAACAGCTTCATTAGGTATTAAATTACCTTATGAATCAGTAGATGTAAATGGGTTTTCTTGAGGCCCTCCAACAAAAAGCTACTGTGTATGTGTCAAAGAACTATAACCTGAGATATATTTTTATCTCTGGTTAGATCCAACATACCAAGATACTAAAAACATTGCACAGTAGTGTCTCTTCCTTTGAAGAGTTAACCTAGCAAGACTTGCCCATCACATGACATGGAGTTTGTTCCCACCCCTCCAGGATAAAATTCTTCTTGGTAGGCAGAGCAATAATTTTTCATCTAATGAAATGAAGTGAATCCTTTCCCAGAATCTCCTCTCTACTACCAAACCATTGCAGAGCTTCCAGCATTGGTATGGCTGAGCTTGTCCCAATGTCATAAAATTTTCTTATTTCTGACTCAACAAAACATATAACTTTTTGCTATCTTTTTTTTTTGGAGTTTTAGATAGAGCTTAAACATTCATTTCTGGGTGTTCTTCTCTGAAACTACCTGACTACCACCATTGCCACTGCTGATCCAGCTGCCTCTGTAGAATGTCTACTTAAAAGCACATTGTTTTCAAATTTCTGCTTTAGGCTTCTGCCAAGATTTAGAACATCCCACCCATGTTTTTTTTCTCTTAATCTTAAAATTGTCCTATTGAGTCTACTTTAAAATTCTTTCTTACTAGCAAGGTTAAGAACACAAAAGGGACCCTTTTGTTTCTCTGTTAACCTGACCTAAGTATCAGTCATTTTATATATTCTCTATCTGTTGCCTTGGCTTTTCAAGCCCAATGTTGCAACTGATGTACACACTTACTCCCACATCACAGCAATCATACCTGTCATGTCTAAGTAGCAGCTCTGCAATTCAATTCTAAGCTGCATTCAGTTCTATACAATTCAAATAATCATCACATCTGCTCTTGCCTATGCTTGATTTCAGATATCGTTTCCTTTCTTCCAAATATCATTTTCTACAAAGCCATTAATTATTCTTGGACATATATCTTAGAAATACAAGTGAAATAATACCCTCTGTTAGGTGCCACCTTGATCATGGTGAGTATAACTCATGGCCATTATCTATAGCACCTGCCATACACCTATCTTCAACTGAGCAAATTTATTTTTTTGTATGCAGGTGCTGTATCTTAAGTTCATGTAAAAGGACTGGCATCTCTTCAATGAATAAATGAATAAGAGAGGAAATCCTTATACTTTCTCCCAGGTAACATAACTTACAGGCATATTCAATGCCAGTGGAACATCCATTGATGGAAAAATCTGGGACAACAGGCCTTCAGTACAGTATTCTATGTTAAAGAATATTTCTGGTTTTAACCTGAAATGTTTTTTTGTTATTGTGCAAAAAGTATGCACACAACAATACACAGATACAGGAGGTGATTGTGTACAGCAGTACTGTTTGAATGAAAAGAATAAAAGAATGAAAATAGAAAGAAAAAGTTATAACTGTTCCTATTTATGGTGGAGGAGAAAGTTTATTATAGATATGAGAGAGAGCATAGCCAGAGGCAGACTTATCTTGGAGAGTCCAAGTTGTCATTTCTCTCAACTCTGTGGAGAGGGGATTGGAAGGAAGAGAAAGGAGCCAAGTACAGCCAAAAGAAGGAACAGAGAGGCAGAGTGTAGGTAAGCAAAATGTCTGAATTTTATAGGGAAGAGACTCTAGGAGAAGGGCTTTTTAGCCTTAGGCTGGAGAGTTCAGGGTTGGAAATGCCAGCCATACCCTGTAATAGGTAGGGATTGAGAGATTCAGGGAGAATTCAGAGGCCAGGTCCAGTTTGAGATGTTGAATAGTCACTTCAGCTGCTAGATCCAGGTCTGAATCTTAACATGGGTGTACTGATGGTCATCAATATAACTAAATTTTCATTGTTATATCATATTCTGCTCAAAAGGCTTTGAATTGTGTAATACATAGTTTCCCCAAAAGCCTAGAAACAAGGCTCAATTATAACACTCAAGATCTCTACATTGTGTAAAGTATAGAAAAAATTGTGTAGAATTAGAGTTTTCTTCATTCATCAATAAAAATAAAGTTCTATCATTTTCAAGAATATGGATGGAACTGAAAGCAATCATGTTAATTACATCTGTCTGAGAAAGATAACTATTGCACATTTTCTTTCATTTTTAGATTCTGGATTACATATAATTATGAGTGGACATTTGACATGAGAACAGAAATGAAACTGTCTAAGGGAAAAAGAAATAATATGGAGTGTCAGAAGGGGTGGGGATATACATTATACACTAGCATGAAATGGACTTGTGTAGACAATTTGATCAAAAATTATATATTAAAACCATAAAATATTAGATTTTGAAGCCTTTTATATTTTATATTTTTGAGTTAGGAATATTTAACCTCTATACACATTATAAGGTCATGTTATAAATCCTAAAAATATTTGCAAAACAAACAGATTTAAGATAAAACACTTAACACTTTTCACACACAAGTGCATGAAACTGACCTCTGTCTAATTTTTTTCAAGCAGTATGATGGGTATAGCTGTCTGCTGCTCAGAATTAAAGAAGAAGAAGACATAGATGAAGACAAAGATGAAGATAGAGAAGAAGGAGGAGGAGGAGGAGGGGAAGAGGAGGAGGAGGAGGAGGAGGAGCAAGAGGAGGAGGAGGAGGAAGAGGAACAACAGCAACAACAACTAGGAAGTCGAGTATCTAAAACATTGCCATTTCTGTTGCCCCATTCTGAAGGTTATTGTCCAGGAAATTTGTAATCTCCTTCCTAGAATCTCAGTTGGAAAATTCAGTTTTATAGTATGTCAATATCTCTGAACAATGGATAACTTTTAGTGGTAAGAAATCACTATTGTTCTATTTGAATGGAGAACTTGTTTTCTTCTTCATTGTAATAACTTATGTATGAAAAGATATTTTCTTTTATTCCAAGCTTTAAACAAGCATTACTTTGGCTTTATAGATATCCATAAAAAATACAAGTTATGCTTCTCACTGAACAAAAAGTCCTGAGAAAAGATTCTTGGTTATGGAAAATGCTCTCTGATAGCTATAGTTTCAGTTTTGACTGCATGCGTTTATTAACTATATAGAGAGCAAAGATAAATAGGTAAAACGAACTAGCCAATAGATATCAGCTATAATAACAAAACAAAACCTCCTCAAATGAAGAGCTTTCAACATCAAGGAGAAATGTCTGGAGAAGTCCTGCTGAAACACCCATGCTGGGGCTTCTGACTGAGATTCTGGGGCAGAAAACAACATTTTCTCTAAGAATAAATCTCTAGCTTCTATTGCTATAGCAGACATTTTTATACCATGAGAAAAAACAACAGTAGCTACTATTTGAAGTAGCTTATCTTTTAGCTATTCTCAGTGGTTTAGTGCTTTTAATGCCCATAGCTGGTAGCTATTCTCATTCTTCTTGTACAACAAAGACAAATGGCCAGCTTGGCACAGGTAAAAAATTTGAAAGACACTTTCATATTTAAGACAAGAAAGAGTCTCATCATTCCTAGAGTGTACTTTCAGCAAACAAAAATAAATATGACAATTTACTAATATGTTATATCAAAGATGATTGCCTCAGGATGCAAAGTATCTCTGTAAGACCAGTGTTCCACTGTCCCCACTTCAATACTTTCCTCACATACTGGGTCTGAGATCTTACAGGAGTATTAACAGCCTTTGACTTCTTACTTTGTTCTCTGTTTATCTAATAAAGTGGTGTCTCACACAAACACCACTAGTGTAGAACCAGTAGAAGAACATTTGTACCAGTGTAGTGATGCTTTATTTTAATTAGCTGAAGCAGCTTGATGAAGTGCCCACCATGTGATTGTTAAAGGGCATTCACATTCATTAATTCCAAGTGATGAACTGAGTCCTAGGTTGGGTAAAACACTTCAATACACGCATATAATTGATGATAAATAAGCATTTGGGATTCAAAGACTGGCTTAGCTTTAGCTAATTTTGTTGCTTAGGCTAGAGGCATTGAACTGCAAATTGAGAAAAAAATGTCTTCTATGGCTTTTTCATGCCAATAATAGATGACATATGCAGGCATACAACATAGATCAACAATTGATGGCTCAGTTCTTCTAGTTGTGTGTGTGTGTGTGTGTTTGTGTGTGTGGTTTTTGTGTGTCTGTTAGACTTCAACACTGGGTGTCATCCCTCAGAAGCCATATATACATTGTTTTTGGAGTTGGGGGTTTCTCACTGGCCTAGACAGACTAACCAGCTAACCATAGGGATCTCCTTGTTTTTGGTTTCCTGACACTGGGATTGTAAGAGCATTCCACTTTGCCTGGCTTTTTTTTTTTTTTTTTAAACAGAGATTGAATTCATGCCCTCATATTTGTATAACAGGTATTAAGGGCTCAGCCATCTTCACAAACTTTTAATAAACCATTATAGACCATCAAGGACAATATATGATTCAATTTAGAAGTCTTTACCCCATGTTTTGTTATGCTAAAATGTGCAAAACCAATTTCATTAAAGTATTTAAATCAGAGATATATAGCATTGTTCAACAGTCATCTCTTTCCTCCAGAGTGTTTTTTTCTTCCCTCCAAACTTAACATCAGTATCCATCAAATAGATAATAACTCTCTATTCTTCTTCTATGCATCCTCAATCAGTTGCCCTGTACTCTCTGTCTCCATGATTGTCACTTCTTCAACTATGTCACATAAAAGAAAACTAGTTAGCATTTAAAAAAAAAATTCACATGCAACCATGAGCCTTGGGAAACATGCACAATGTATTAAATTCTCTAAACCAAACGGTGACCAAATCGGGGAATTTCAGTGCTTAATTGATTCTAAGTTGTGAACATATGATGTTAAGCGATTACATAAAAAGGATGTGTTTGTCTGGCTCTTGTACCCTTGCAACACTTAAAATCTGTGGTTCTGTGCCTTGCCCCATTAAGTTCTGTAGTTATGCCTTTCAGGTGACATACAATATATATATATTTTGCAACTACCCTATTATGGCACTAATATGAATCTGATATATATATATATATATATATATATATATATATATATATATTCATTTAATGTCCTTTACTTATTGATATTGTTTCTTGAACTATCTGTTTAAATTAAAGACAACAAATTTATATTTAATAAATAAGCATGATACCAAATGAACATTTGAATTCAATTACAGAGTGTGCTAACAGATTAAATGCTCTGAATGAGCCATAGCAGATGCAGATACTAAGAAAAGTGATTTCATTATTTATGATTAATTTTTCCACCAGTAACTTTGAAGAACATTCTCCTCTAGTGGAAGCAGATCAACTATGGTTTTCTTGCTATAATTCAAAAGGATTTAAGTTTGTATCAGCATTTATCCATAACTTTTTTCATTTCACTAAAATCTAAAACTCAATCCAATAGTTTACTAAATACATCAGAGACATATATATAATTGATGGTTAAGGACTTAAAAGGGTCCTAATAAGAAATGTGTTTTCTTTGTATTTATAGGTCCTTCCCAATGTTGTCTGTAAAAGGCAAACAGAAAAAGTGATAATGTGTATCCTAATGTATATTCAAATCAAGGGGGTGAATAATTTAAGAGTATGGGTGAGTTCAGCAGACATTTTGTTCAGCTAATCCCTGCTTTGATACAATTCAAAAATGGAAGTCATTTAACTTTTTTTTCATGACTGCTTTTTTCAGCCTTCATCAACAATATCTCATTAAACTGAAGGTACATATCTAAAAAGTCTCACTTTTGTAAAACATGCTCTCTAAGTAAAATCCAATTCTTTAAGCATATATTCAATCTGAGAAGCAGTTTTCTAGGAATCAATGGGAATCTTAAAAGGAGACAATATTGAACTGGGTCTTTTGGTTATGCCCATAATGAACCTAGCATAATTATAGTCAAAAGCAAGATGGTGGCCATGTTATAGCATCAAATGATCCTGGTTTTATTTTATACTTTGTTCTTTTTTTATTAATTAAATTATTTATTTATTTATTTATTTTACATCCCAAATGTTGTCCCGCTTTCAGTCCTCCTTCAAGAGTTCTTCACCCCATCCTCATTAACCTCCACCTATGAGAGAATGTGTCTCCCTCATTCCCTATAGGATTAGGCTTATTCTTCCCCACAGAGGCTAGACAAGGCAGTTGGTCCTCTGGTTCTTTGCTAAAAATGTGGCAGGGGTCTCAGAACAGACACACTATGCTCTTTAGTTGGTAACATAGTCTCAGGGAGCTCTCCAGGGTCCTGGTTAGTTGACAGTGTTTGATCTTTTTATAGGGTTGCTATCCAATTCAGTTCCTTTAATTCTTCCACTAACTGTTCCACAAGAGTCTGACTTCAGTCCAATGGTTGGTTATAAGAATCTGCATGTGTTTCAGTCAACTCCTGGTAGAGCCTCTGAGAGGACAGCCGTTCTAGGTTCCTGTCTTCAAAACAGTATAACATCAATCATAGTGTTAGGGTTTGGTCCCTGCCCATTGGATGGATTCTGAGTTGAGCTGGTCACTGGTTGGCCATTTCTTCAGTTTCTGCTCCAATTTTGTCCCTGAATTCATTTTAAACAGGAACAATTTGGAGAAAATGTTGAAGGTATGTTGGTGTCCCCATCGCTTCACTGGGTATCATATCTAATTACTGAACATAGCCTCTTTAGTTTCCATCTCCCCACTGTTGGACATTTGGCTAAGGTCACCCACATTCATTCCTGGGTGCCTTTTACATCCCAGGTTTCTGGGACTTTCTAGAGGTTCCCCCACCCCTGGCAGCTATATATTTGCATATATTATCCTGGCCCTCTAATCTCCTTTCCTGTCTTTCTGCCATATCTGATTCTGTCCCACTTTCCCCCCCCCCCACCATATTCAGGTCCCTCTCTCCCTCTGCCTCCTATGATTATTTTTATTTCTCTTAAAATGGGATTGAAGCATCCTCACTTAGTCCTTCCTTCCTGTTTAACTTCCTATGATTTGTGAGTTGTATCATGGGTATTTTGTACTTTTTGTCTTAAATCTACTTATCACTGAGTACATATCATACTTATCATGTCCTTTTTGGTCCGGGTTATCTAGCTCAGGATTATATTTTGTAGTTCCATCATTTGTCTGTAAAACTCATGATGCCTTCATTTTTAATAGCTAAATAATATTCCATTGTGTAAATGAACTATATTTTCTATATTCACTCTTCAGTTGAGGGATATCTGGATTGCTACCAATTTCTGGCTGTGATGAATAAGACTACTAAGAACACATGTCCTTGTGGTATGGTGGAGAATCCACTGGGCATATGCACATGAGCCCTATACTGGGGTCATCCAGTAGATCTATTTTCAATTTTCTGAGGACATTCCAGACATATTTCTAGAGGGGTTATACCAGTTTGCAGCCACACCAGCAATGGAAGGGTATTCCTCTTTCTCCACATCCTTGCCAGCATCTGTTGTCACTTGAGTTTTTTATCTTAGACATTCTGTCTGGTGTGAGGAGGAGTCTCAGTGTTGTTTTGATTTGCATTTAACTGATGACTAAAGATGATGCACATTTCTTTAGCTGCTTCAGCATCATTTGAGATTCCTCAGTTAAGACTTCTTTGTTTAGCGTTGTACACCATTTTTAATAGGGTTACTTGGTTTGCTGGAGTTTAACTTCTTGAGCTCTTTATATATTTTGGATATTAGCCCTATATTGGATATAGGGTTAATGAAGATCTCTTTTCCAATATGTAGGTTGCTGTTTTGTCCTATTGACAGTGTCCTTTGCCTTACAGAGCTTTTCAGGTTCAAGAGATCCCAATTGTCAATTCTTGATCTTAGAGCCTGAGCCATTAGTGTCCTGTTCAGAAAATTTCCCCTGTGCCTGTACATTCAAGACTATTTTCCATATTTTCTTCTATCAGATTAATATCTGATTTTATGCTGCAGTTCATGATCCATGTGGACACAGGCTTTGTATAGGTTGACAAATATGGATAGATTTGCATTCTTCTTCATGCAGACTGTCAGTTAAATGAGCACCATTTGTTGAAAATGCATTCTTTCTTTCCAAAGTATGCATTTGGCTTCTTTGTCAAAGAAGAAGTGTCCATAGGTATGTGGGTTTATTTCTGGGTCTTCCATTCTATTCTATTGATCTACCTGTCTGTCTCTGTACAAATACCATTCACATTTTATCACTATTACTTTGTGTGAGGACAGCTATGGTGATACCACCAGGAGTTCTTTTATTGATGAGAATAGTTTTCAGTATCCTGGGTTTTTTGTTATTCAGGCACTGACTTCTCTGGTTAAACAAGACCTTCGTTGTCCCTGGTAAAATTAAGCCTTCTATTTTCCAGTTAGAGCAATCCTGTGGGGAGAAAGGCAATGGTGTAGCACTGGGGAGCAGGTATGCCAGTCTGCCACAAGTGCAGGTAGAAGTGCATAATGGAAGGATGATGGTACTCCCACAGAGGAGAATAGATCCTGTGTCTGCTGGGCATTGTGGAGGTCCCAGCTGGCATGAGCATTGAGTCAGGGTGTTACCTGTGTCCCTGGTTAGGTCAGTCCTCCTGGGAGAAAGGCAGGGCTGTGGGATAAGGAAGTAAGTATTCCGATCTGCCCTCAATGTATCTGGTAAACAAGTTTCATGTAGCTCATTTCTCTCAAATAATACCCTCCATTATTCTTCCTTCTACAAACACAATAAACAATCTTTTAGTATCTATTTGTTGTGTAAATCAATTATTCAATCTTTGGATTCTGTTTTTTCTCATATTCTCCTATATTTCCATCAGCAAACACCACTGATAACTTGTGGACTCAGAAATACTCAGCATCTCCCCCAGTCCTATTGTACCAGTGCCAATTCTTTACAAGTTTTAGCTCCTCCTTCTTCCTCATTTCTTCCTGTTCTGTGAAATTCTTTCCATACTGTTCAGCTTAAGTGTTTCATAAATATCCAGTCTGACAGTTAATTTCACTATAGGGAGTTTGTTTATTTGTTTGTTTGTCTATTCTATGAGACAATATTGTGTATCTCTGGATGTCCTCAAATCTTATTTTGTTGCCAGTGATGACCTTGGGCCTTTGTTCCTCTTCCCTTCCTTTCCTGGGTAGTATCAGAATTATATGACTATACCTCTATGCCCTGTTTATTTGAGACTGTGGTTCAAACTTGGGGATTTCAGTGTACTATAAAACCTTTTACTGACTGAGCTACATCTCCAGACCATTAAATCACATTTAGTTTTTATTAATAAGTCCACATATATCAGATAACACATAAACACAAATCTTAGGAAACATTATACGTCAACAAATATAGTCCATACGAATATCTATCTGTTCTTTCAAACATACAGCTACTATTAAGTAAGAATCTACCAGCAGACAGAATTATAGCCAAAACAGGACACAAAGAATAGATGCTGTGAGTGGAAACTAGGAAGGCATCAACAGGACTATAAGTTTCTATGAGATGCTGAATTCATGATGGTTCAAGAACCTTTTTACAAATCCAGTGTGCTTGCTCATGTACATATTTGTGCTTGATAGAGTTTGATATGAGAAAACCCTAGATAGTCCTTTGAGCTACACTGAAATTAATAAATTCAGAGAATAAGAGTTTTGTGATTTTTTTCATGGGACATGTTAGCTTGTAGTTAATGATCTAAGAAATCAAAGTAGGCACTGACTCCTTATTAACCAAACAACAACATAGCAGGATATGTTCATGTTACAGACCAAATGATAAAATTCTCTCTTTATTAAATGCACAATATTTATAGGTATGTCTTGTTTTGTATAGCTCAAAGCATAGAAAACAAGAAATCTAAGTGTAACATTAAATTTCCCCATACAGTGTATTATGACATGTTACATAGTATACAAAACAGATTTGGGATGAGGCAATATCAAATGGGACTGGGGATTCTGCTACAGAAACAAAAACCATGATGATGATGATGATGATGATGATGATGATGATGATGAATATAACAAACAAAACCCAAGGGGTTTCCAGCTAATCTCAAAGGAAATAGTCTCTTTTGTCTCTGTTGTGCTTCTATAAAAAGCAGTTAGGGGTTTGCAGCCCCATGGAGGGAGCAACAGTGTCATCTGGCCAGACCATCTGGAGCTCTCAGAGACTGGACCACCAACCAACCAAAGAATAGACATGGAGGGACCCATGGTTCTATCCACATATGTGGCAGAGGAAGGCCTTGTTGACCATCAGTGGGAGGAGAGGCCATTGGGATTAAGGCTGTTAGATATCCTAGTAGGGGAATGCTAGGGAGGGAAGAGGGAATTGGTTGGTTGGGTAGAGGAGCACCCTTATAGAAACAGGGGTAGGGGGAATTGAATAGGGGATTTCCAAAGGAGAAAACATTTGAAATGTAGATAAAGTAAATATACAACACATAAAATTAAAAGCAATTCTGATATATATTTGGAAAAGGTTCAAGGTTCTTTTATGTTTGGTTATTTACTTTCTAAAATTTATTTCCCTGACCTCTCATTCTTCCAAAGAAAGTTTTGAATAGCCAGAAAGACTCTAATTTCTCATTTGAAATGAATATAGTAATTCATTCTTAGAGATTTTAGGAATTTCATCATCCAAATGTAAACTGTTATCTACTTTATCAGAAATTCTTGGAATTTGTCATGTGTCTTCATTTCCTCATGTTATACTTTTATGCTATAGGCTGGCTGGCAGTGCAAAGCATCTTCTAAAATGGACACAGGCTACTGTGAAGCCTATTTCCAAGTTCATGAGAAAATTACTGGCATTGACACTCACCATATACAAAGTTCTTCTCATGATACTATTATACTACATTAAGCAAGGTATGGTTATTTACTTTTCTTTCCTTTTTTTATTGCAAGAATATTTAAGAAAGAACAAGGTTATACTTGTTGGTACTGCCATTCAAAGAGAATACATTAAGCTAATACTTCATATATGTCTTGGGGCTCTGGCTGACTATACCGTAAAAGTATAGCGTCCTTTCACTTCTTCATATAAAGTTTCATTGAAAATGGAGCCATCTGCAGAGGACATTCAAGGAGGCATCAGGGTGACTGAAGGCCTGTCCTGCATAGCTATATGTTTTTCATATCCTCTGAGATTTACTGTTATGATCTGAATCATGGCACAATGAAATTATGACCAGGCTATATATGATTATGATTAAGGAACACATTGGCTTTGTTGTAAGTTGGGATTAGTCTCCTAATTTTAATCTGCTATTTGGTTCAAGCTTTAATTCTGTACTGAGTAACAACAAGGAAAGACCCCTCACATAGTGTCAGGTGGTGGCTGTCAGAGAACATACTATAATAGATGGAATGTGACATACCTGTCTATCATTATGCATGCCAAGATGGCATGACCAAGGAAAGGGAAAGACTACTAGACTGACTCTAATATTTCATCTATGGAATATTTGATTAAGAGGAATGGACCTGAGGATCTTGATCATTGTTTGTTTTACATAAGGCTACTATTACCATGCTCACACTGGGCAGACAAAATCACTGTGGTGACAATTCCCAAAGCATTTCTGGACTATATTAGTAAAACATAAAACTTGAAAATCACTAGGGTAGGATGAAAATACCATGTGAGGATGAGGAAAACACTTCTTATACAAGGGCTGTAATATTGCCTCTTCCCTAAGGTGTAAGACAAAAACACAAAAGAGACTTCCTATGTAAGATCCAGGAAAGTGGGGAAAGGAATCATCCTTACTTCATTCTGGAAGCTTTGGCTCTCTGCACCTCCAGCAGTCATTACTTGCTACATGAATACCTTTCTGTTACTAGACATAATCTCATAACGTATGCTTTAACTCAAAAGCCCACTATTATTTAAGCTTTTCTCATACCCACTTAACCACTTTGCAGAGTATAAACATTACAAACAACAGAGGACTTGCACACAAAGTTCAGTGTTTCACTAGTAAATTCACTTCTTATTTTGCCCCAGAGTATCTTAGTGCAAACAAAGAGGGGGAATCATTCTAAAATAGTAACATCAATTGTTATAACCTTGCCTGCATCATTTAAATAATTTCCAAGACAAAGTAGCGTATAATTTTCCTACAAAGTATGTACAGCTATAGTTTCTTGGAAAATGTTTGAGGAATAGAAACGAAGCAATCTTCTGTAATAGAATTAATAAAACTCAAAATTCTAAGAATTTATTCAGAAATGTGTTGGCTTCTAAAATTCTCTGGAAATGATTTGTAAATTAAATGTCCATAGTATTTGCTTTATGCTCATTGGTGCTGTGTGTAGAATTTTGTTGTGTAACACAAGTGAATAATTGTATAAAGCAAATAGAGCTTGCCATCTCCCTAAAACAGGCTCTTGCTACTCTCTGCAATGGCATTCAGTGTAGGAGGATGTATATTAGTACATTTTCACTTGGTATGTATTGTGGGGTTGTAAGGACATTCTGATTTAACCCAGAGATTGTTTATAATAGTGCACCAACTTGTCATGTATCTATCTTTTGTCTGCATGCCAAGTGTCATGGTCTGCAGAGCCTGTACATCCATGCACGAAGCTAATAGAATGTATGCTGTGCAGAGGTCAGATACAGGTTTCGTGCATTTACCTACATGATTATCTCTAAATAAAAAGAAGTGGATGAGGAAACTCTACACACTGATTTTGCTTATAATTCTATTTTAAATAATTTTTTTCAGCAAAATAAGGTGCTTGCTGCTAAGGACTGCAATAAGAAAAGAGTCCAAGGTGAATTGTCCTTCTTTAGCTGCCATTTCACTATTAAAGATGAGTAGGAGTAAACTTCAGAGTCATTTCTGGTGAGAGAAGAATATGCAGCCAAGCCAAAGGATGATACATAGAGCCTTTTATAAAGCCAAAAAAATCAAAAGTAGAAATTAGAGAACAGGCAAGGAGAGGGAGAAGGACATAGATTCTCAATTTCTTTAATTTTATTAAATGATTACTTCTCTTATTAAAGATAGAAAAATTAAAGATGGCATGTTTGATCAAATTGCTTAAACATAAATCCACTAGCAAAAGCATAACAATATTCTAATACAGGAAGAGAGTATGTCAGAATTTCTAGAAAATTTTAAGGAAAGAACATATATTTAGGACAATATCTCAAAGTTATATTCTGCATTACATTCAATTCTTACCTCTGTAATTTGAAAAGGAAGAAAAGATTGGAAACCGGATGAAACTAGTGAGGGTTTCATAATGAAGGTCTGGGTTTTGAGCAGTTTTGTACAGTAAGAGATAGGATATATACTGCAAGGGTGGATGGCCCATTGACTCTCATGTACCTTCTTTACAAATCATGTGTGTCTTACAATGGGAATTGGCCAGGAAATTCCTCTTTTGGGATCTTGCTTCTAGCATTTCCTAAGGTCTGAAGTGGTTGAGTGATTTCTCCCTGGTCTTTTCTCTCAAATGTTCCAATGACAGAATTAAGAATATTGTTACCATAAAATAACCAATATTACCCACCATCAACAAATTCAAGAATAATGCAACAGATTAATTGTATACTTTGCTATCAAAAGAATCAAATCCTGAGATGCATTATTGCCTTATTTAGGCACTTAAGTCAAATGTTTAGGGCATGTTTGTGTAAATGTGTGAACATACAGACTGGAAAATGTGATGTGCTTCACAAACTAAGGACACCCCTGAAATCCTCAGATATACAGGTAAACATAATGCCACCCAGCATAGTCATTCTCCAATTACTTGGAAAATAGCTCAGTTATTAATACTGAATTCATTATATGCATTGTAGAGTATGAATTCTGTTAATCTACATATTCTTCCACTACCAGATCTTACTACATTGGATGATCAGGGAAAAAACTACTTGAAATTTTTCATTTTTCATGCAGTACTTTTCCTTATTCTTTTTTTTTTCCAGTTTTCTGACAAGCTGATTTAAGATGGACTAAGCCTTTTCATGGAATCAATTTAGACTTCATTTGAATTCTGTTTATGTTGGCACAAAACACATAAGTGGATATTTCTCTACTTCTGTACAACAATCTTAGAACTAACATAGCAAATATTTTCTAGTAAAGTGGCAAAGGCACCTGGAAAGTTAGAGGAGCAGCTATTTCCTCACACCATTCTTCAAGCCTCCTGGTTTCAGGGTACTATATGCAAGCCTCAACACACAATAGCAAGAGAAATGAGAAGTAGCTACTAACTGTTCATACATTCTATATCTGAAAGCACTGAGAATTAATTGAAGGATGAGGATTTAGTCAAGTGGCTACTTAAGATGACATTAAACTAACTTAATTAAACATCTCTTGTTGTTTGTCAAATGCCAACAAAATAAGCAGGATATGAGGGTCTCCCTCTGCCTTGTGTCCCTCAGGTGGTTGTTCTTATAAACATGGACCTCCAAGTACAGCTTCTGTGTTCTCATAGATGCTATGAAGGTATGACACCCCATGTCCCTTGCAGAACTCAGCTCTAGAGGATGCAAAAGTTCCCTTCTCTTTCATAGAGTCAGATTCTTCCAGATATTTATACCTTAAATCTAGAAAAACCACAGGCAGGAAAAATGATTGCTTTCTTGTCAGAAGTTATGCACTAAAAAGGCCCATTGCTCTTACAGCATGCCTTAGGAAAGAATATCCTAGATACATTTCAAATAGTCTTACACATACACACACGTCTTCCAAATTTAGAAGCATTTCTTTGTGATAAAATGTCTCGTGACAATCTCTCTCCTATCTCACAGGGCACCTAGAATAGCAAATGTTGCTTTCCCTGGGCAGACTTACTTTCCTTTATACACTTCTGCAGTATTGGATTCCCTGATAATTATTGCTTAACAAATGATCTAATTTTGTCTTTCTCTGTCACACACACACACAAACACACACACACACACACACACACTCACACACACACACACTCACACACACACACACACTTTTCTCCTCTATATCCATAACACCTAAGAATATGATATTGGGCAGAGAAAATTATTAAAGATTAACACCACAGAGCTCATGTCTAATGGAAACTGGCAAGACCAAGTGCCTGAGAATCTGAGGATTGAAGTTTAGAAACTGGACCAGAGACATGGAATGTACATGTATGCACATATGTCTCTTCCTTGTTTACAATAGTAAAGACTATGTCTCCAGTGTTAATTTTCACATTGCTGCTTGTCACTGGATTATAATAGCCAAAGATACATGATTTCCTGAGCTTGGTCAAGTAGCTGAGTGCTATTGGTAGATGGATATGTGTTACAGAATATTAATAGAAAATGATAGAAAGAATGCTTAAATATAAAAACATAAAAGAAAAGAGAAAAGAATGGAAACTCCCAAAAAGGGGAAAAAAACATCTAATGACCCTGTATTGGCTCAGATGAAGTATTCCTGCTTGCACTTGCTGGTTTTGTTTTGCAAGTCAATGTCATTTTTAAAAGAACTCTCCAAATTCTCTGGGTACTTTCTCTCCTTTATTTGACATGTATGGTGTGACTGCTTGCACTGATAGAGTAAGTGGTCATGATTCAAATGATACAAAAACTGATAAATATCACCACTGCCATGATGCCTATAAGAAAGAAGGAGGAAAGAGAAGAAAGTTGTCACCAAGAAAATTCAATCTAGACAAGGAAATACATTGGAGGAAAAAAAATCCAACATACAAGTACAATTCAGTTTTGTATCCAGAAATAAATACCTGCTCAGAACTCTTTGATCTCCAATTTCTACAAAACCTCCTAGAAGCACAGTACTGAGAGAGAAAGGCTGTTTTTCCACATGATGTTAGTAAATGAAGAATAAATATTGAGTTAGAACAACAAAGTATTAATGTAGGTTCTCAGTTATGTTTTGTTTTTGTTGATAGGGATCAAACCCACACTTTACAGATCTTCCATATACAAAGCTTTGCAAAGAATTCCTTAGTCTGACTGCTACTCCCTCTCTCTTTGTCTTTCTGTCTCTCTGTCTATGTCTCTCTCTGTCTTGGTCTCTCTCTGCCTCTCTCTCTCTCTCTCTCTCTCTCTCTCTCTCTCTTTCTCTCTCTCTCTCTCTGTGTCTGTTTGTGTGTGTGTGCATTTAGATGTATAGCTGCCATAGTATTTTTGTTAACAAGAAAAGACAATTTTCAATAGTCTGTTTTTGTCTTTCACTTTGTTTTGTGCCTAGGTCACTTTTGCTATCTCTTCCATTTCACCATCCTGAGCTATGTAGAGAGACATTATTTCAAATTAAGTAAACAAAAAATTCAATCCAGTCACCACCAAATAAAATGTATACAAAATTAATAGTTAATAACAGTAAAACACTGACATTTTGGTCATCAAAAATAATTTTATGTTAACGTACACATATTTGAATATTTATATTTTCTTAGTTGTCTAACAAGTGAGAATAGTACCTCATTAAGAAACTTATTGCTGATCATTCTTCAGCTTGCCAAAAATTCCTTAGTCTAAATGACACTACTTATCTGAATAGACACCAGACTTTTAAATATATAGGCCTATCTTCCAATTTTTAACAGGTGTGACAATAACTGAGATCAGTTATGTTTGTCATATATTCTAAATTCATTTTGTAATATATTTTCCAAATATTTCAAAACAAAGCAAAATACAATATCAAAGATGATAGTCTAATGTGAGTATCAACAAATGACTCTGAAGCATGAACAGTTGACTTAAAATGTGGCAGATGTTACCTCTTTTCTACTGCTGGTTTGAAAGGGTTATTGCAGGCTGGCAGCTAAGCAGCCTATGGGGCTATGATAACCTTCCCACACTCAGGGAAAGTCAAAAACACTTGCTGATGAGTGCTGGAGGCCAAAACCCAGACTTGCAGGAACAAAATTCCTCTACAAAATTTACTGATTTTAAAGAAATATAAAGTTCAGTCCTTAGCCCTGGAGAAGGCATTTATTTAGCTCACATGGATGTCTTAAAGACTTCCCTAATGAAAGATTTTGCTTCTCTCTTGTGCTACTGTGGTGGATTCCTTCCACTTCCATTTTTTTCTGAGGGGGGGACTGTTTCTCTGCTGCTACACTGCCTTCTTTCCTATGTCCTTCTTAGTCTGTTCACTCTAGGCATGCCTTAACCATACCTGTCATCCTGTATCTTTATACTTACTACAGGTCTGATCTAGAGCTGGAGCTAATTAAATGGAAGAGAAATGAATAACTCCTGCTGACTTTGAAAGAACTTAGTCTGGTGTGGATTTATTCAAACCAGCTGCCAGAATGCAGGGTGAAGCACCTCTTAGGGTTATAAATCATCAACATATTTTCTTATCTCAAGCATCTTACATTAAACCAAACTTGTGAGACAGTCCATACTCCAAGAACCAGATCAGACCATCAAGCTACTACAGGCATTAAACTAGCAGGAATAAAATGAAGTGTGGGGAAGAGCTGGCCCACAGGCAGCTCACAAACAGTAAAAATGGGAAGGTAATAGAGCAGGCAAGGTCTGTATCCACAAACAGATGGATTGCTAGATTTGAAATGTCAGTCATGTAGACTTCTTCCTGTTCATTAGATCTAACACCAGTGACTTAGTTAAGAGAAACTGAAAATGACTTCAGTTCTGTCCATCTGTCTGCCTGAATGTGATTTCTTTCCACACACTATTTTATTGGTCTGTTTTGTTTCTGCTTTAAAAGTGCAAACTGGATGAAATGAGCATGATGTAGGCTGCATGCCTGTCAATAAACGTGCCATGTATTGGTTGAGAACACACTTTCCTGCTGAATCTGAGGCAGAATGAAGTCTTAGAGCTCCTGGTACTGAAGGAGTGCCTCCTTTAAGCTTACACCATATATGAAAAGACTAAGGGGTGGACAGAGAGGGTCTGATTCTGGTTCCTGGATGATCATGGGTAAAGAATGCTTCAGATAATTTTACTCAGAGAACAGTGTCATAGATATCTTTCCTTCTTTCAATACTGGAGACAGATTACTTCCAATGACTGCCGAATCACTTTGGACTGTATTTCTGAGTGGTTCAAACTCATCTGTCTTTCCAAAGAGATCTACAAAGAAGAAAAGATACAAAAAGTAAATTTTACCCAAAAATGTCAACCACAGTAAGAGAATATACAGTGTACATCTATGAAGTGTAACAAGATTATAGTAGTGAGAAATAAACTAGCATTTGAATGGAACCTAAATAAATAGCACTTAAAATGATGGCCTGAGTTTAATATGAGAACTTGCACTGAAAGCTAAATTTTGAGGATCCAATCTGTAATCTCAGTGAGGGAGTAACTGATCACATATCTAGAGCATGAATTGGCACAAGGGAGAATGTGTCTCTAAATCAGTATGTAAGAAAGACCTGACTCCCAAAGTCTTTTCCTTCAACATAACAATACACACACTTTATACACATTTAAGAATGAAGAAATTGCACTGCTTACAATCCTTAATTTATATGTGCATTAGGATATAAGTAAGTTATGAGATAGCCTTGAGCTCAGTGTGGGTATTCCTTGGCTTGTTCATCTTCAGTCATTCCCTCAGCATTCTACTTTGCTGGAGAATTCCTAGGACTAATGGCTGACATTTGTTTCAAGCACACTTTCCATCCTTGCATCAGTGCACTCTGATATCACTGTCGGTAGTAGACCTGAGTCTACTCACAATAATAGCAGAAGGTACTGGAAGAATTAGTACCTCTTAACAGGTCTTACCAAGAGAACAGGTAAATAATGTATATTGTGAACACTTGAGCCATTGCTCTAATCCAAATTTTTTTTCTTTTCATACAGGGTCTCATAGGTATCAGACTGGAGTTTACTGTGTTATGTAATGGATGGTGACTGTGAACTTACCATGTAATGGAGGATGGGAGACACATGGAAGAACTGGAGAAAGACAGAGAGACGCCAATGTTGGAAGTAAGAGAGACTGGAAGAGGGGAAAGGGATGAAGGGGAAGGGGACAGGGAAGGAGATAAACATGAACAGAAGAAAAGAATGGAGAAAGGGGTAGGAAAGCAGATAGTAAAGAATAAATAAAAAAGATAGGGAAACTCAGATAGGAAGACAGAAAGGAGAAAGATATATGGGGAGTCAGGATGAGACGGGGGAATGGGGCTAGGAGGGAGGAGAGATGGAGCAACATGATCTCAGGGAGATTGATAATGAAGGGAAGAGATATAGTAATGCAGAGGCGAAGACAGAAGCAGCAAGCTAAGGAGGGAGACAGAAAAGAAGGGGGTCATGGCAGAAGGAAATGGCAAATACTTATCTATCCACCTCCTATGGCCTTATGACATTTCTACTCTGGCACGTTATCTGCCAAGTGTCTTTCCTGGAATTTCTTCTGCTTCTTCATGAATACTCAAATCATAACTGTCCATGCTCATAAAATTCCTTTATCTTAGCACGACTGATATTGGTTCTAACATTATTTTACTATATTATTATTGTAAGTACACACTAACTATAACTGCTTGTCACCTGAAACTAGAATTATATTAAACATATGTGTTCTTAATGTTATTGTTAACAGGCTATGCATTGATATTCCATCAGATAAATGCCCATTATTGAAATAATGTTAAATGTCATACTTAAAATATATTATTAATTAATGTAATTGTTATTCTGGTGCTCACACCCTTCTATAGTGTATTTCTATTCATCATTGTTTATATGATGGTTTGTGTCATTAGTCAATTTGACAGTATCTAGAATCTCATAGGAGACAGGCCTCCGGGAATGTTTGTTTCTCTTTTTAAAGTTTTTTTTTTTAGTTCACTCCATTTGTTTTCATCTCAAATGATATCCCACTTCCTGGTTACCCCTCAACCAATCCCCCATTCCATGATATCTCACTTCCTGGTTACACCTCTACAAATCCCCCGTCTCAATCTGCCCTCTTCCCCAGCCCCTTTGACTGTATCAGAGTGCACACCCACCCACCCACCCACGCACTCTCCCACCACACAGTTCCCCTTCCCTTTATACTGAGGCATCAAACCTCCCTGGGACCAAAGGCCTTCCCTTCCATTGCTTTCAGGCAAGGCCATCTTCAGCTATATATATCTTGAGCCATGGATCCCTCCAAGTAAATTCTTTGATTGGTGGTCTAGACTCTGGGGGTACTGGGTGGTCAGGCTAGCATATGTTGTTCTTCCAACAGTGTTGCAATAATCCTCCTCTCATCCAGTCCTTGCACCAGTTACCCCACCAGGTTCCCTAAGCTCAGTCTGATGGTTGGCTCAAAGCATTCACATCTGTTTTAGTCAGTTGCTGACTGGACCTCACAAGGAACTGCCCCACTAAGTTCCTGTCAGAAAGTGCCTCTTGATCATGGCAACAGTGTTGGGTTTGGTGTCTGCAGACATGACTGATCCCCAGGTGGGGAAGTCCCCAGTTAGTCCTTCCTTCAGTCTCTGATCAATTTCTTTTGTCTCTGTTCTTTCTTAGGACAAGAACATTTCTGGGTCATCCTTTGAGACGGATGGGTGGCCCTATCCCATGACCAGTGGTCATGCCTATTTACTGGAGGTAGTCTCAAAAGGTTCTATGTCCCACTTCACTCTGCAATTTGGCTAAAGTCATCCTGATTGGATCCTGACAGCCTCACGTTTCCCTGTGTCTGGGACCCTCCAGAGGCTATCCCCAGTTCCTCATCCCACCCGCTACACATTTTTGTTCTATTTCCTGACCTTCTGTAACTATCTGACATATCCTCCATTTCCTGATACTACCCACCTTATTTCCTCCCCCTCCTCTCTCTCTCCCAGGTCACTGCCTCTCTCCTCCCAAGATCTTCCTGTTCCCCTCTCAATGCAGGACTGAAGCATCAACATCCTTGTCTTCCTTTCTTCTACTCTCCATGTAGTCTGCAGATTGTATCATGGACATTGTGAGCTTTGGGGCTAATATCCACTTATTAGTGAGTACATATCACAAGCATTGTTTTGTGTCTAGATTACCTCACTCCCGATGATATTTCTAGTTCCATCCACTTGCCTGTGAATTTCATGAAGTCTTTGTTTTTAATCATTGCACAGTATCTCATTGTGTATATGTACCACATTTTTTGTATCCATTCTTCTTTTGAGGGACACTTAAGGCTGCTATGAACATAATGGAACATGTGTCCTTGTTATATGTTGCAGAAACTTTTAGGTATATGCCCAGGAGTGATATAGATGGGTCTTCATGTAGAAGTATTTCCAATTTTCTCAAGAACTGCCATAATGATTTCCAAAATGGATTTACAAGCTTACAATCCCACAAGCAATGGAGGAATGTTCTTGTTTCTCCACATCCTGGCCAATATCTGCTGTCACCTGCATTTTTTATCTTAGGCATTCTGATTGGTGTAAACAGGAATCTCAAGCTTGTTTTGATTTGCATTTCCCTGATGACTAAGGGTGTTAAACAGTTCTTTAAGTATTTCGCAGCCATTTGAGATCCCTCTGTTGAGAATTCTGTATTCAGCTCTGTACTCCATTTTTAACATGGTTGTTTGTCTGGAGTCTACCTTCTGCGTTATTGTATATTTTGGATATTAGCTCTCTATTGGATGTAGGGTTGATAAATATCTTTTCTCAATATGTGGGTTGCTGTTCTGTTCTAATAACAGTCTGCTTTGCTTTATAGAAGTTTTTCAATTTTATGAGGTCCCATTTGCTGTTCTGTTCAGGAAATTTTCCCCTGTGCCCAAGTATTTGAAGCTCTTCCCCACTTTCTCTTCTATTAGATTCAATGTAACTAGTTTTATGTGGAGGTCCTTGATCTACTTTGATTTGAGCTTTGTATAAGGAAGAAAGAATGTATCAATTTGCATTTTTCTACATTCAGACCTCCAGTTGAACCAGCACCATTTGTTGAAAATACTGTTTTGTTTTGTTTTTCCCACTTGATGGTTTTAGCTTCTTTGTCAAAGATCAAGTGACTGTTGGTGCGTAGGTTAATTTCTGGGTCTTCAATTCTATTCCATTGATCTACCTGCCTGTCTTTATACCAATACCATGCAGTTTGTATCACTATTGCTCTATAGAATAGCTTGAGGTCAGGGATGGATATTCACCTAGAAGTTCTCTTATTGTTGAGAATAGGTTTCACTATCCTAGGTTTTTTTGTTATTCCAAATGAATTTGAGAATTGCTCTTTCTAACTCTATGAAGAATTGAGTTAGACTATTGATAGGGATTGCATTGAATCTGCAGAGTGCTTTCGAAAAGATGGACACTTTTACTATATTAATCCTGCCAATCCATAAGCATGGGAGATCTTTCCATCTTCCGAGGTCTTCTTTGATTTCTTTCTTGAGATTTTTCATTTGCTGGGTAGAGTCACAGCAAGATATTTCATATTATTTGTGACTATTGTGAAGGGTGTTGTTTCCCTAATTTCTTTCTCAGCCTTTTTAACGTTTGAGTAGAGGAAAGCTACTCATTTGTTAGAGTTAATTTTATATTCAGCTACTTTGCTAAATTTGTTTATCTAGTGGAATTTTGGGGGTCACTTACGTATACTATCATATCATCTGCAAATAGTGATATCTTGACTTCCTCCCTTCCAATTTGTATCCTTTTGATCTCTTTTTGCTATCAAATTGCTCCAGTGTGGACTTGGAATACTATATTGAATAGATAGGGAGAAAGTGAGCAGCCTTGTCTTATCCCTGTTATTGATAGGATTGTTTTGAGTTTCTCTCCATTTTATATGATGTTAGCTTCTGGTTTGTTATATATTGCTCTTACTATATCTAGATATGCACCTTGAGTTCCTGATTTTTTCAATACTTTTAACATGAATGGGTATTGTATTTTATCAAAGGCATTTTAAGCATCTAATGAGATGATCGTTTGTTTTTATTTTCCTTTATGTTTGTTTATGTAGTGGATTTCATTGATAGATTTACATACATTGAACCATCCCTGCATTCCAGGGATGTAGCTTACTTGATCATGGTGGATGATCATTTTGATGTATTCTTGGATTTGGTTTGTAAGAATTGTATTGAATATTTTTTGCATTGCTATTCATAAAGGAAATTGATCTGTAGTTCTCTTTGTTTTTTGGGTCTTTTGTGGTTTAGGTATCAGTGTAACTGTGGCTTCATAGAACAAATTGGGTACTGTTCCTTCTGTTTCTAATTTATGGAATATTTTGAGAAGTACTGTTTTTAGATCTTCTTCAAAGGTCCGATAGAATTATTCATTAAAACCATCTGGCCCTGGGCTTTTTTTTTAGTTGGGAGACTTCAAATGATTGCTTCTATTTCCTTGGGGTTTATGGGTCTCCTTAGATAGTTTATTTGATCCTGATTTAACTTTGGTACCTGGTATCTTTCTAAATAATCATCCATTTCATCCAAGTTTTCCAGTTTGGTTGAATATAGACTTTCATAGTAGGACCTGATGATATTTTTTTTGAATTTGCATGGTTTCTGTTGTTATGTCTCTCTTTTCACTTTTGATTTTGTTAATTTGGATACTTTCTCTATGCCCTCTGTTTAGTCTAGCTAAATGTTTATTTATCTTGTTGATTTTCACAAAGAAACAGCTCCTGGTTTTGTTGATTCTCTGTATAATTCTTTTTGTTTCTACTTGGTTGATTTCAACCTTCATTTGAATATTTTCTGCTGTCTATTCCTCTTGGGTGCATTTGCTTCTTTTTGTTCCAGGGCTTTCAGAAGAGCTGTTAAGCTGCTTGTGTATGATCTCTTCAGTTTCTTTATGGAGGCACTCAAAGCTATGAGTTTTCTTCTTAGCACTGCATTCACTGTGTCCCATAATTTTGGATATGTTATGCCTTCATTTTTATTGGATTCTAGAAAATTCTTAATTTATTTCCTTATTTCTTCTCTGATCAAGTTATCATTAAGTAAATAGTAGTTCAGCTTTCAAGTGTGTGTGGGATTTCTGTTGTTTTGGTTGCTGTTGGAGACCAGCCTATGTCTATGGTGGTCCGAAAGAATACATGGGATTAATGGAATTAATTCAATGTTCTTGTCTGAGAATATAGTCAATTTTTGAGAAGGTTCTCTGAGGTTCTGAGAAGATATGTTTGTTTTTAGTGTGAAATGTTCTGTAGATATCTATTATCTCTTACATACTTTTGGTTCATAACTTCTTTTAATTTTACTTTGTTTCTGTTTAGTTTCTGTTTCTGTGATCTGTCCACTGGGAAGAGTGGGGTGTTGAAATATCCTACTACTATTGTGTTAAGCACAATGTATGCTGTGAGCTTCAGTAATGTTTGATTTACAAATGTGGTTGCCCTTGCATTTAGGGCTAAACGTTCAGAATTGAGAGTTCATCTTGTTGGATTTTTTTCTTTGATGTGTATGTAGTGTTCTTCCCCATCTTTTATATTTTGATAATTTTTGGTTGAATGTCTATTTTGTTGGATATTAGAATGGAAACTCCAACTTATTTCTTGGGACCATTTGCTTGGAAATTATTTTTCCACCCTTTTACTCTGAGTTAATGTCTGTCTTTGCCTCTGAGGTGTGTCTCCTGTATGCAACAAAATGCTGGATCCTGTTTACATTATCAAATCTGTTAGCCGATATCTTTTTATTGGGGAATTGGGTCCATTGATGTTCAGAGATATTAAGAACCAATAATTGTTGGTTCCTGTTATTTTTGTTGTTAGAGGTAGAATTAGGTTTGTGTGTTTCTCTTCTTTTAGATTTGTTGTAAAAAGATTAATTTCTTCCTGTTTCTTGGGTGAGATTTCCTTTTTGTGCTGGACTTTTTGTCTATTATCCTCTGTACTGGCTGGATTTGTGGAAAGATATTGTGTAAATATGCTTTTGTCTTAGAATATCTTGGTTTCTCTTTGTATGGTAATCATGAATTTTGCTGAGTATTGCAACCCGGGCTGTCATTTTTGTTCTCCTAGGTTCTGTATAACATCTGTCCCAGATCACTGGGCTTTTAGAATCTCTGTTGAAAAGTCTGGTATAATTCTGATAGGTCTGCCTTTCTATATTACGTAACCATTTTCCCTTACTGCATTCAATATTCCTTCTTTATTCTGTGCATTTTGTGTTTTAATTATTATCTGACAAGAGGAATTTCTTTTCTGATTCTATCTGTTTGCTGTTCTCTAGGTTTTTTGTATGTTTATGGGCATTTCTTTCTATTAGAGAAATGTTCTATAATTTTGTTGAAGATGTTTGCTGTTCCTTTGAGTTGGGAATCTTCACTGTCTTCTATACCTACTAGTCTCAGGTTCAGTCATGTCATTGTGTCCTGGATTTCTTGAATGTTTTGCCATAGGATCTATTAGATTTTTGTATTATCCTTGACTGTTGTGATTATGTCTTCTATGATATCTTCTACCATTGAGAGTCTCTCTTTCATCTCATGTATTCTGTTAGTGATGCTTCTATCTGTGACTCCTACCCTCTTTACTAGGTTTCCCATCTCCATGGCTATCTCCCTTTGTATTTTCTTTAATGTTTCTATTTCCGTTTTTTGATCTTGGATGGTTTTGTTCAATTTCTTCACCTGTTTCATTGTATTCTCCTGTATTTCTTTAAAGGATTAATATATTTCTTTTTTAAGGGCTTCTACCTGTTTACAGCTGTTCTCCTGTATTTCTTTGTCCTTTTTATTTATGTCATCATTTCTTTGTTTTGTTTTTTTTTTAAATTTTTATTTTTTCTTTCATTGGATTTTTTTTTTATTTACATTGCAAATATTATCCCCCTTTCCAGGTCTCCCTTCCAAAAAACCCTATTTTCCATCCCCCTTTCCCCGCCTCTAGAAGGAAGCTCCCTCACCCATTCACCCACTCCTTCCTTTCTACCCTGTAAATCCCCTACTCTGTGGCATCAAATCCCTTCAGGCCCAAGGGCTACTCCTCTCACTGATGTCCAATAAGGCCATCCTCTGCCACATATGACAAGCAAAGATGGCCTTGTTGGACATCTCCTGTATTTCTTTAATGAAGTTATTTATGTCCTTCTTAAAGTCCTATATCATCTTCATGAAATGAGAGTTTAGATCTAAATCTTGCTTTATAGATTTGTTGGGGTATCCAGGACTTGCTGTAGTAGGAGAATTGGGTTTTGATGTTGGCTAGTCAAATTTGTTTCTGTTTCTTTTGTTCTTACACTCACTATCTGGTTATCCCTGATGTTATCTTGACTGCCTGTCTCTAAGTGGAGACTGTACTTTCGGTGAGCCTGTGATGCTGTGATCCTTTGATCCTGGATGTATCAGAATACCCTAGAAAGTCGAGCTGCAACTGGGGTTTTGGCTGTGTGGGCTCAGGTTCAGAGCAGACACTCTGTTCCAAGCAATATGGGAACCAGAATAATTGAGGTTTCTGGCTGGGCAGGAAATTTGTGAGTTGCAGGGGTCCTTGTATGCTGTTTATTAAGGCAGGGTTTGGAATTCTCACCTGTGATCTTTGGATTTGTTAGAATACCTGGGAAGTCAATTTGCAACTGGGGTGTGTGTTGTGTGGGTATGGATCTAGAGCAGAGGTTCTGCTCCTGGCTCTGGTAAAAACCAGAAGGAGCATGGGTTTCTGGCTAGGACTATATTCATTTCTTAACTGAAATAAGAAGAGCTACCCACTGTGGTTGTCACCATTCCATGAATGGGATCATTGACTGCATAAATAGAGAATTATCTGAATACTGGCATGTGTCTGGCATTCTCTACTTCCTGATAATGTGTGTGATGTGACCTGCTACTTCAAATTCCTACCATCTATGGTGGACTGAACAGTTGAATTGTGATGCAGAACAAACTATGTCTTTTTAAATTTGCTTTTGTCAGAGTGTTTTGGAAAGAGAGATATGACCAACATGAAGCTAGTTACAAATCCATATGACCTATAACCACACAAGGCAAAGAGCTGAGTACTGTTGGCCAATACTTTAGCTCTATAAGATAGCAAAAGTTAGTGATGTAAACACAAGAGTTCATCTTCTGGGAAGTACCTGTTCAAGAATGCATGGGGGTCACTGCATTCACATCAGAGTCTACCTTGGGGCCACAGCTGAACTCTGTCAAAATCCTTTGGACAGTAACAGGTACAGTGTTGGCATGACAGAGGGTTGCCTTCAACGGTGCTATATGATTGTATTGGCCTGAAGAAAGGCATCCAACAAAACCCAAGATATTTGCTCTAGTAACTTCTGGATCCAACTCAAGTGTCTCTACAATGAATAAAATTAATCACAGGTTTTAGTTTTTCAAAATAATCTAGGTGGTTTTTCTTGACTATTAACTAAAATAACTTCAATGTCTTTGCTATTTTTGAATACAGAATTGTATTACATACCTCTCTTCCTATTCTCAACTATACATTTACTGAAGATATCAATACATCATTCAGCTATATCTCATAGAAAAGGGCTATAATGATCTCTATTTTAAAACAGCAATATTTCAATCTTCGCATTTTTTATTCATGTTTTTTATGAACCTTGGAAAGAGTAATGCAACTCTGACATACTCTAATCAAACTCTAGATATTGAAAGAATTTGTATCTCTGTTCCACTTATGGTTTACCTATTCTTGCAGGAGATTAACAGAAGCAAATTACAATTCTCATAAAAACATTTAATTCATAATTGTAACAAAGAAAAATGATGATGAGAAAATAATGGGAATAGAAATGAAAGCAGGTCTCCTGGAGATCTATCATGCTTGTTGTCTCATGGCCCCTTAATACACTAGGTAAATATTTCTGCCTGCACCATTTCTCTTCATCATACTTACTGGACATTAATTGGGGAAATGTCTTTTCACCTACGAATATGTCCAAATTCCTAGTGTATTTTTGAGTTTTTAAAAGAGATAGAAATGCCCCCCTTTGCACTCCATTTCCATGGACACAATTCTTCCTAAATTTGTGGAGGCCTGCAGCTACCAGGGACAACTATGTGATTTCCCCAAGCCTAAAGTTCTGTCTGCTGGCTTCTTTGCAAATCGAGCAGCCATGAACTCTACCCTATACCCTTTGTGCTCCATCTTCTTGTTCATATCTCTAACTACAATCCCAGATACTTGCAGCTATCACTGATCACCAGATGAGATCCTTGCCCCAATTCTCTGCCTGCCAGCCCCTCTGGCCAAACTTGGCAAGTTTTGCCCTTTCCACTTTAAACTCCATTTCCCAGGTCTAACACCCTCTATATTCCTGGATGCCTATTGTTGCCCAGGATAAACTGAGGCCGGCTATATGCAATTCCAGAGGCCTACTGACATGAGTGACTACAAGTTCTTCCTGCAGCCCCAGAGGCCTACTTCCACCAGGACTACCAAGCCTGCCAGAAGTAGGGATAACCAGATGGCCAAAGGCTAGCAAAACAACACAATCAAAAAATCCAAGGCAATTTGATACCACTAGAACTGTGCTCTCCTATTACAGTAAGGCCTGTATATTCTAACACATCTGAATCATAGGAAAATGACCTTCAATCTAATTTTATGAGATGATAGATGAATTTGTAGAGTAAGTGAATAAATCTCTTAAAGAAATATTGGAAATACAGCCTCTAAGGAGGAAATTAATAAATCCTTTAAAGAAATAATAAAAATAAATATAACCAGGTAGAGGTACTTAAAGCGAAAATGAATAAATATCAAGAAACATGAGAAAATATGACCACACGGGTGAAAGAAATAAATAAAATTATTTAAGACTAAAAATCAGGAATAGATGCAATAAAGAAACCAGAAACTGAGGCAATCCTTGGCATCGATAGCCTAGGAAAGAGAACAGTAACTATAGATGCAAAATCACAAATGGAAGAGAAAAGTGGAAAAGAGAATTTCAAGTGAGGAAGATATCATAGGATAAAATGCTATATTAAAACAAATATGCTAAATCTAAAAAGTTTCTAAGACAGAACATCCAGGAAATGTGGGGCACTATGAAATAACCAAACCTAAGAATAATAAAACTAGAAGAAGGAAAAGAGGCCCAAATTTAAACTCCAGAAAATATCTTCAAGGAAATCATAGCAGAAAATTTCCATAGCCTAAAGAAATACACCCCTATGAATGTTAAAATAGATTACAAAACATCAACTAGAGTGTCCAAAAAAGAAAAGTGTCCCATCACATTAAAATCAACACCAAATGTATGGAACAAAGAAAGAATTTTAAATGCCACAAGGGATAAAAGCCAAGCAACAAATAATCACAGACATATTAGAATTACACCGTACTACTCAACCCAGATTTTAAAAGCAAGAACGGTTTGTGTAAATGTCTTCCAATCTCTAATGGATGACAGCCAGGATGTTTATACCAAAACAAAAAGACACAGGTCAACAGAGTACATGCTTAAACAGGATACATAATTCTACTTCATACAAGAAGAAAACCTCAGTAACAAAGATAGAGATTACCTCAATGTAAAGGGCAGGAAAAGGTTGTCTCAGCAAACAGACCCAAGAACCAAACTGGAGGAGCCAATCTAATACAGAATAAAATAAATTTTCAAATAAACATAACCAAAAGAGTTGTGGAAGGACACTGTACTCCACCAAGATGACATTTCAATTTTGAACATCTAAATGTAAAAGTAACAAATACACTTTCATAAAAAATATTATTAAGGCTTAATCACATATCAAACCCCATATACTAATAGTAAGAAACATCAACACCCCACTCTCACAAATTAACAAGCCATTGAAACAGATACTAAAGAAAAAATCAGTGAAATTAACAGACATTATGAATCAAATGTACCTACCAGATATGTACAGAACATTTCACCAAAACACAAAAAATTTATACCTTCTCAGCACCTCTTGGAAACTCTCCAAAATATATAATGTACTCAGTTACAAAGCAAACCTTAACAAATACAACACACTTGAAATAACTCCTTGTATCCTACTAGACTACCATGAATTAAAGTTATTCTTTGACAACAAGAACAACAGAAAGCTTACATACTCATGAATACTAAACAACTCTCTACTCAATGATTGCTGGTTCAGGGAAGAAATAAAGAAACCATTGACTTTCTAGAATTCAACAAATATGAAGGTACAACATATTGACTGTGTTTGGGACACAATAAAAGCAGCATTAAGAGGAAAGAAGGAAATTGATACCACTAAGTGATATTGGAGAGAGATCTCAACCTAACAATTTAAAAGTACACTTGGAAGCTCAAAAGAAGAATGAGGAGGAGGAGGAGGAGGAGGAGGAGGAGGAGGAGGAGGAGGAAGAGAAGAAGAAAAAGAAGAAACCAAACCCAAGAAGAGAAGATAACAGAAAATAATCAAACTCAGGGCTGAGATCATCCTATTAGAAACAAGGAGAACAATCCAAATAATCAAGAAAACCAAGAACTCATTCTTTGAAAAAAATTAACCAAGATATACAATGCTTAACCCAACTAACTAAAATCTAGAGAGATCATAAACAAATTAACAAAATCAGAAATGAAAAGAGAGACAAAATAACATATAGTGAGAAAATTTAAAGAATCTTTAAATCTTACTTCAAAAGCCTGGCCTCCCCAAAATTAGAATATATAAAAGAAATACATGATTTTCTAGAAAGATATCACACACCAAATTTAAATAAAGATCATGTAAACTACCTAAATTAATAAATCTATACTAAGGAAATAAAAGTATCCATTAAAAGTCTCCCAACCAAAAAAAGGTCAGCATATGATCTTTTAGCACAGAATTTTATGATTTTCAAAGAAGAGCTAATACCAAACTTTTCACAAAATAGAAACAGGAGGAGCACTGCAAACGCATTCTATGAAGCCACAATCACCCTGATACCTAAACAGCACTAAGATTCAACAAAGACAGAACATTTCAGACCAATCTCTCTTATGGGCGTTGATGCAAAAATACTTAATAAAGTACTCAGGAGCTGAATTCAGGAACACATCAAAGACATCATCCAGCATGATCAATTATGCTTCATCCCATGGATGCAAGGTTGACTCAATATATGAAAATCTATCAACATACTCCAGCATATAATCAAACTGCATGAAAAAGAAAAGATCCACTTGATCATCTAATTAGATGTTGAAAAAGTCTTTGACAAAATCCATCACCCCTTCATGCTCAAAGTATTACAGTGATCTGGGATATAAGGAGCATATTTAAAAATAATAAAAGCAGTATACAACAAGCTAATATCCACATAAAATAAAATAAAGAATATCCTTAAGCAATTCCATTAAAATTAGGGACAAGACAAGGCTGCTAACTCTCTACCTATTTTTTCTATATAATATCTGAAATGCTAGCTATAGCAATAAAAAACTAAAACAGATTGAGGGCATACAAATTGAAAAGTAAGAAGTCAAAGTAGTAAATCACTATTCACAGATGATATGATAATAAGCATAAATGACCACAAAAATTCTACAAGAGAACTACAGTTGATAAACACCTTCACCAATGTGTCTGGGTACAAAATTAACTCAAAGAAATTAGTAGCCCTTCTTTATACAAATGATAAAGGGGCTGTGAAAGAAGTTAAGGGAACAACACACTTCAGAGTACACACAAATAGTATAAAATATCGTAGTGTAATTCTAACCAAGCAAGTGAAAGACCTGTAGAAAAAGAACTTCAATTCTCTGGGGAACGAAAATGAGGATATCCAAACATGGAACAACTTCCATTCTCATGGAACTAACATAGGAAAAAAAATGTCCATTTAACCAAAAGCAATTGACAGATTCAATGCAATTCTCATCAAAATTCCAATATGATTCTTTATAGACCTAGAAAGAATAATTCTCAACTTCATATAGAAAAAGAAAACAAATCCTAGAATATTTAAAACAATCTAGTACAATTTAAAAAAAAATGGAAGTATTGCCATCTCTGACTTCAAGCTGTACTAATGAGCAATACTAATTAAAAAACAAAATTATATGATACTGAATAGAATCAGAGAGGTTGGTCAATTGAATAGAAGACCCAAAAATAAAGCCACATACTATTAGTATCCTGGATTTTGAAAAAGAAACCAAAATCAAACAATGGAAAAGGGAGAGCATATCTTTAACAAATAGTGCTGGTCAAGCTGGATGTCTGCATCTAGAAAAATGCAAATAGATACATATTTATCACCTTGAGCAAAGCACAAATACAAGTGGACCAAAGCTCTCAATGTAAAACCAGATACATTAAATTAATTAAACTCAAAGTGGGGGATAGCCCTGAACTCATTGGTCCAGAAGACAACTTCCAGAACAGAACACCAATGCCACTATGATCAGTAATTAATAAATGGCAGTCTATAGATTTGGAAAAGATCTTCACCAATCCTATGTGTGTCAGAGAGCTAATATCCACAATATATGAAAAAACTCAAGAATAAGTCAATGACCCAAATAACCCAATTAAAAATTGGGTGCAGAGTTCAAGAGAATTCCCAACAGAGGAATCTCTAATTGGCCAATAAACACTTAAAGAAATGATTAATATCTTTACTCCTCAGGGAAATCCACATGAAACCAACTTTGAGATTTCATCTTATACCCATCAGAATGACTAAGATAAAAATTTGAGGGCTGGAAATGATGTGGAACAAGTGGAACAAACAATTCTACATTGATGGTCAGAGTGAAAATTTATACAACCACTTTGGAAATCTATTTTGCAGTTCCTCAGGAAATTTGGAATTGTTCTACCTCAAGACCCAGCTTTACCACTCCTAGGGATTTACCCAAAATATGCTGCAATGCCCCATAGTGACACTTGCACCACTATGTTCATAGAAGCTCTATTTGTAATATCCAGAAACTGGAAACAACCTAGGTACCCCTCAATTAAAGAATGGATAAAGAAAAAGTGATTAATTTATACAATTGAATACTACTCAGCTATTAAAAACAAGGACATAATGATATTTGCAGGTAAATGGATGGAACATGAAAATATCATCCTGAGTCAGAAGAGTATACCTTAATGTGACAGCTTCTACACATAATAAACCTCAATAAAAGCATGAAAAAGCAGAGAAAGGAAAAGAAAAGGATGTTAGTCATACAGTCTAGGATAACCATGCTACAATCCACAGACCCAAAAAAGTGAAATGACAAGGGAGAACTGAAAAGCCTCAGGGAGGATAGTTATATATTTTTCAGAAGGGGAAACAAAGTAGATAGAGGTAGTGGAGGGAGGGAGGGAGGGACATGGACGGGAGAGGAGATGGGAGGGGATAGAAACAGTCTAAAGAGAACAGGGGAAAGTGATTGGAAATTTTTGTGTAAGGAGAATCCCTAGGACATGCCAGGGACTTTAGAGAGGGGGAGGCCGTAGCATCCATGTCGGGTCAACTCTGAGAATCCTAACAATGGGGCATATGAATACTCAAGTGGACACTTCCTGTTGCCAGGCAAGACTCCCAATGGAGAAATAAGGAAAGTTACCCACCTACAAAACCCTTGATACAAAATGTTTCTGACATAGTAGATGTAGAGGGACAAAGAGCAGGGAAGGAAGGAATGGCCAAGCAAGGATTTGCCCAACTTGAGACCCATCCTATGGGTTGAAAACAGTCCCTGTTGCTATGAATTATACTTTGTTATGCTTGCAGTCAGGAGCCTATCATAACTGTCCCCTGAAACTTCACCCAGCATCCTAAAGAAATAGATGCAGAGACCCATAGTCAAACAATAGATGGAGCTTGGGAAGTCTTGTGGTAGAGTTGGGGGAAGGATAGGAATCCAGAGAGGCAGAGTCCCCACAGGAAAACTAAAAGAGTCAACTAACCTGGAACATTGGGGAATCTCAGAGACTGAAGCACCAAGAAAAGGGTGAGCATGGACTGGACCTAGGTTCCTTGCATACACATAGCAAATGTGCAGCTTGGTCTTCAAATGAGTTCCCCAGAAATTGAAACTGAAACTGTTGTCTGCTTGTGGATTCTATTCTCCTAACTGTGCTGGCTTGTCAGGACTTAGTGTGAGAGGATGTACCTATTCTACCAGTCACTTGAGGTTTGGGGCGGAGGGTTATGGGGATTTCCAGGGAAACCTCCCTCTTCTCAAATGAAAAAGGGAAGGTCAATGTGGGGAGGATTTCTGTGAGGGAGTGACTAGGAGGAGAGGAGATGTTGATGGTGATATTGTGATAATAAAAGAATACAAGAATGGGAAAAAATGATGGAAATGCAATCAGTTTGGATTTACAGTAAGAATAAATGTTTCATTTTCTTCAAGATCTCTCATTAGTATTCTTAAAAGGTGTTATTTGAACAAAGTGCTGTGATGCAAGTATACAAACTATAGTGCATAATGAACCATATTTTTCTTAAGGTAAAATAGTTTTAACATTACTATGCCCCAACTGATTATTTTATTATGAGAAGCCTTTTAGTTTTTGGAAGAGGTGCAGGAATTTTCTTATCTACTGGCACACATTATAATTTAATTTTGATTGCTAAATGGTCAAATTGTGACTTCCTTGAATTCTAAACATATATTATACTAGCAGCATTAAGGAAAATATCTAAGGACAGTATATTAGAATATGTGATGTTAATAGCTCTTAGTAATTCTTGTCTTCTTATTTCCCCTGCAATCCTTAAGGAAAGAAAGAAAGAAAGAGAGAAAGGAAGAAAGAAAGAAAGGAAGGAAGGAAGGAAGAAAGGAAGGATATACTTACCCCCTCTCTCTTCCTCTCTCTCATCTGTGTGTACATGTGTGTGAGTGGGTGTGTGTGTGTGTGTGTGTGTATCTATGTACTTCTATATCTGAACATACCACTTGTTTCTGTGAGGGTGTTGTCAGATTTCCTGATGGAAAAACTAGCTTTGTAGCTACTGGGTACCAAAGGTACTCTGGAAGAGCAACAATTGCTCTTAACTGTGGAGCCTTGTTTTTATTCTGCCTCATTAAGTTTTGTCCTCATCTTACTTTCCCCTCCAACATCTACGTAAAAACAGAGCTTGTTACTTGTCTTTAATATATCCAAAATCAAGGAGAATGCATATAATTCTATGCGGCCTGTTGAATTAATTAAGAAGTTAATCCCTCTGGCATGTTTGCTACCTACTCCAATGGCCTATGTTCCTGAATGAAATAGGTAAACACAGCCTTTATATATTGATATGCTTTAAATAGCAATAGTTACGCAACTTCCTAATCTCCATGCAGTTAATCCACTTCCTGCTAACAATCCCGAGTTATTAATTACTAAACTCTATATTCTATCTAGACTGCTCTGGACCCAGAGGACTGCCCAACTGGGTGTGCTCTGGGCCACACTCTCCCAGCTCCTTCACACTGTGGCCATATCTCTCTGTCCTGCACTTCTCTCAGGCTTGGCTTCTCCCTTCTCCACACTCTCCCAACATGACAGATCTTCTTTTCCTTCCCCTCGTGGTCCCAATCCCCCGGGAAATCCTAAAAGTCCCACCTTTGTATGCCCTGCCCAGCCATTGGATGACAGCATCTTTATTTTACCAGTTAAAACCAACTGGAGTCAGACTTCATCAGTGTCTTACCTACTGGCATGTGGACTCTCTCCTGCAAACAATTTTGGGGATCATATTAACATTAGAATACAAGCAGCATTAGGCCAATCTCACCAGAGTGCCCTCTTAACACAATGATGCAAGCTTAACTAACTGAAATGACAAATGAATTATCTTTTATTTCTGTAGTTTGGCTGCCCTCATGCACTTAAAATAAAGAAATCAGTATGCCCAGGTTTGGGATCCTTTGTAAGAAATTATGCTTCTTTCTCAGGTCCAGCTCCTAGAACTTTCCATCCATTTCCTAGCCTCCTTCGTTCATGATAACCAAAGCTGTTGCATTTCCCTGTGCTCTTTTCAAGCTCACTTTAACATATGATTTTCTTCTTTACATCTTTATTTTACTCTTAAAGGCCTTTGTAGTTACAATGGTTTCACTGAAACAACTTAAAAAGATCTGGATTGAGATCTCTAGCCATTTAAATTATTGACAAGTCATGTATGTAGCCATTGATTGGTAAGGAGTGTAGGGTGGAGTTATCCACTTATTGGTAGAGAATGAAGGACAGAATTATATCTCAAAAGCTCAAGAGAAGTAAAAGTCAAGAGAAGTGAAGTATAAGATGGACTGACATTTTAGAGTTGACAGACTTCAAAGAAGTGGAAAGTGATGATTCTTTGAACTCTACCTTCAGAGTCCATGTCAAGAGTGCTACTTCTTATTTGCAGAGCTCACTGATCCAAGGAGAGAACCACTATAAAGATTTCCATAAACCAAAGCTCTTCATACAAAAATAGGCATATAGAGAAACTGGGTTAAATATTAGAAAGTAACATTCTTTCTTTAAAGAAGATTGAAAAAAATTAGTTACCTGGCAAATATTTATTCAGGACATTGAATTCTTGAGATCCAGGGAGAGTCATTGCAGCATAAATGTCAAATGTTTGGTTCTGTGAGAGACAGTCTCAAGGGGATGAGGTGGAGAATCATACAAGATAGCCATTGTTACATTTCTCTGGCCTGTTTGATTACACATACACATTTCATATGCCTGTTTGAGTTTACAAACTAAATATAGATGATTATATTCATATCTTTCACTCCCCCTTTGTTTGATCATAGAACACTTAAAATATATTCTTTTAATTCTTTCAAATGAACAGCACATTCTCTTTATTCATTTGTTTATTTGAGGTGGGATCTCAGTAGACAGTTCAGACTAGTTTGAAACAGATTTCTCTTGCTAAACAGACCTAGGAGGTGTTGTGACAACAAATGCCCAACTACCTCATTGACAACATATTTTAATTAACTATATTCACCACATCATACAATGGAATTCTGGAAATTATGCCCCTTCACCAAAATTTTGATTTTTTTTTATGAACATTCACCCATAATAAATGCTTGCTATTAATTTTATAATGTAAAACATGCTATTATCTTTATATCTTCTATTTTTGTCAGTTCAAACTCCTTTGCCAAATTTCAATGTTCCTTCAAGGCTTTGGAGATTTGAAATACAAGAATTCGTATATTTATTGTAAATTTTCACGTAAGTATTTATAATTCCATAAATATTATACAACTTCAAATGATTCAGCTGTTAGATTCAGCTGAAGATTCAACGTCTTCAGTAGTTGTAAGGATTCTATTGTTCTTATTGATAATGTCGTGTGTGTGTGTGTGTGTGTGTGTGTGTGTGTGTGTGTGTATGTATGTGCTGGAGGAATAGCACCATGATTGTGAATGTGTCCTCAGAGACCAGAAGAAGGCATCAGATCCCAGACATTGGCTATGAATAATCAAACATGGGTGCTAGGGACTGGAGGTTCTCTGGAAGAGCAGCAAGTTCTAAGTACTGAACCTTCTTTCCAGCCTCTTCTTAAGACATTTTGAAACCTGACATTCTACATTAATTTGCAAATATTCCATAGGATTTGCAAAGCCAATGAAAGAAGCATGAAGCCAGTCTTACCCTGAATGCACAAGAGTGAGCAGAGTTGCATGTTTTACCAAGGAGAGAGTAATATGTTTCATCCAGGAAAAATATTCAGACATGTTTAGTGATTTTTTTATTATTAAAAAATGTACAGGAAGGGGTTAGACACCTCTACAAAACAGACTCAGTTCTGAAATGTAACATGACATTTACTGTACATCAAAAGTCATTTGTAATATTTGAATCCCTTAAGTGTCGTAAAACAAGCCAGGCAGGGCCACATGACCTTGGTTTGTAAAAGTAATATGCTGTACTAGGATGAAGTATAAATAAGCACAACTGTGGCAAATGAAGATATGAGCAGAGAACACAAGCAAAGCTGTTTTACATCTTTAGTTCGCTAGAGGTAAAACAAACTGAAATGTTGTCCACATAAAAATACCCAGCATTAGGGTTGTGGCAATAACTCAGCCCTATCTCCATTCAATTTCTCAATATTCAAATAAAAACTAGACAATGGCATAGGCACCTCTATCACCATCTCAGGGACAAGAGTGGGGTACAGTTGAAGATAGGAGAATTCCTGAGACTTGCTTGATGACAGTGTGCTCCAGGTTCTATGAGAGACAGCACATTAAAGAAATTTGTCAAAAATAAAAAAGGTAGAAAAGGAGGTACAGACAAGTTCAAAGGTATACAAGTGTTCCCTATCTAACAAGTAATGGTCTCAGATGTTACATGTTACAGGATAGAGAGAGATGACTGTTGTGAGTAGACTGAAAGGCATATTGACACATCTAAGGCAGGGGCTGGTAAACGATATAAAAGTTCCCCCATAATAATGAGTAAAATCTATGTTAAAATATTTGTGAAAGCAGTAGGGCAATTTGAAGAGGTTTTGGTGTTTAAGGCATCCACTGGAGCCAACCTAGCATCCTCAAATTAGGATGTTTCTCTTTTTCCCACATGAAGATAGGAGGGGATGTGTTGCATTTAAGAATTTAAGAGTAGAGACATGATTATATTCAGTATAAACAAATATAAATTTTTATACGATAATGAAAAGCTGTAGTAAAAAAACTAAGTTCTCCCTTGGTTTAATAAAATATCTGGATAGTAAAGATTATGTTGTATAAAACTAAAGCATTCATGAATACTAAACATAAAAAAAATCATTTAGATTTTAAAATATTTGGTTAAGTAATTATGGCATATGGCCCATGGCTCACAGTTTCAGAAGCACTAGTATGGTGTAGCCCTTTCCCGTTTGAAACATTTCTTTCCTAAAGGAGGTCCCTTGAGTCTCCAGAACTAAATAGAGCTCATAGGGCTCAGAAAGCAAGATACCTCAAATTTCCAGGAAATTTCTGAAACTTATAAGATTCAGAAAATATTAACTGCCAGTGCTAGGAGACTCTCCAACCGATCAAGCTCCCGTAAAGTTGTACAGAGAGCTTCAGACTTGCGGGTTTCATGAGTCATTATTCTGGACTGGGTGAGATTCTCAGTGAGTAAGCTGCCTTTCAGTTTTCATGCTCCTATCTTGGATGAATAGAAGCTTGCTTCACCCAGGAAGTCACACAGCTGGATTGAGAAGGTTTTCTTAGAAAGAGCGTAACTGTATGTATTTTTTCTTGTGATTTTTATTGCTGTGATGCCAAATGCAACTTAGGACAGAAAGATTTTGATTGATTTAGAGTTTAAAGTCACAAACTCAGAAGAGGAACTCAAGTCCAGAACCATGAAGGAAGGATACTTAACCCATGCATATTTTCTCTTGATTTCTGTCTCGTTCTTAGCTAACTTATAGAGCCTATGCATATCTATCTAGGGATGGAGACACCCAGAGTGGGTTAGGCCATGCTGCATCAAGAAACTGTCAAGAAAATGTCTCATCAATATGGACACAGACCAGTCTGATCAAGGCAATGTTTCAAGTGAGTCTTTCTCAGGTTAGTCGGATCTGTACAGTTGACTATTGAAGATAACTAGGGCAGTGGTTTTAACATGGAATTAAATTTTAGAATTTGTAAGAAATGAAGCAAAGCATGTACAAGGCATAAAAGGAAGCAATTACAAGGAAGAATTAGAAAGGCAAAAGATAATGTTGGAGAAGTATATAGGAGCTTCATGGTGATATTGTTCTCCATCTTCCATGCCACATTTTTCTCCATTATTTAATTTATTTAATTTCTTTGCATATCAATTGTAATGTGCCTCTCCTCCAAGCCCCTCCCCCGTCACATGTTTCTTTAACCCAAGTAAATGGAAATAAGGGGAAAAAACAAAAATAAAAGACACTCCCTAATATCAATAATAATGCAGCCCCTGAGGAATATAGATATCAGTGTATCTAAAACGTTTTCAGCCTGGCAATTCAAACATGGATGTTTACTTTTACATTCACGTTAATGACATATCACCTGGAACTTTATTTTATGTGACAAGTTGTGTTCTTACTACAACTACATTGGTTTGCTTAGAAGTCTGCCATAGAAATTTTCTCTCCAATTTCATGAGCCTTCTGAGATCTAAAGTTAAATGAACACTACATTTGTAATTTGTTCTCTGGTTGACACATGCCACTGCCTGTTCTGTTTATAATAACTGAAAATACTTTACAAGTAAGGACAGATGAACTGAATCTTTAGATGCTTCTAAGGAGGCAACTTCCACAGTTAGCATGATTGGTTGAAAGTTTTTTATCAGGAATCTAATTTTCTCTATCTTAATGGGTGAAGTACCAAGGTTTTACATTCAACTTGTGATTTTTTTTTAATAACTTTAACTTCTCCTTCCTCCTCCTGATACCTCTACATAAATACACACACTCATTTGTGTGGATTTTCACACACACACACACACACACACACACTCATGTGTGTATGTATGCATATGTATATGTGTGTGTTTATTGATTCATCTTTTATGTGCTATTGTAGTTCATAATTCCAATGAAGAAATTATGGCAAATTTGTACACAAGTAATGAGGAGCTTATTTATTTAAACATCTAAATCATTGGTCATAGAAAAAGCTAACTAAACATTTTTGGTTGTTCAAATTTTTAAAAGGCCATGAATTTGAAAGACAGCAAAGAGGGGTATATTTGGGAGTTTGGAGGGAAGAAAAAGAAGGGAGAAATTATATAGGTATAGTAACAAAAATGAAAAAAACAATAGTGTACAATATGAGAACCATTATTTCAGCTTAACAATTCACTGACTGAACAATTGAACACCTGTTCATTAGTTGACTGGCAACAAGCACCATACGATGGCATTGCTGTGGATATAAGACAATTAATGCTTTATTCCAAAGATATTAACAATGTGACTAAATTTTAAAATTCTAGGTATCATTCTCTCAGGGCATACTCTGCATTAAGTATATTTTCCACTGAGAAAATTAGTTTTGAGGGTTTATGCTAATATTTAAAAATGCCTGTAAAATCTATTCTTCTGGATTAAAGATACAAAAGTATTTCCTCCTCCAAAGGCATTTATTATTGATTTGCCATAGAGTCAGTTATGAATGAGGGCCATGAACTCATTTATTCCTCTTTCATACTATTTAAAAATAAATGGGCAAAATTAGGGCATTTCTTGTCCCAATGACAATTCTTTGAATAGGGCTCAAATAAGCTACAGAAAGTAAGTGACTGCCCTGAAGTAGGACTTTACATCAGAGAATTAAGGAGCCACTAAAGTGAAAATTCATTCTAGCAACCTTCAGAGATTTGGTCCTGTTCCCTTTTAGTGTTGAGGTCATGTAGACTTTATCCACTTTTTTATTCACATAGAATGTGGTGTACATCAGGAAACAAAGCTCAACGTGCAAATTCTAAACAATAATTATTGATTCTTTCACATAGCAATGTGCTTAGAGCCATGGGCAGCTCTGAATACAGAACTTCAGGTTTCACTTAGGTTATGTCAGTTTCAGAGGTGACTTGAGTAGTCACGCAGTCCCAGGTATCACAAGAACGAAATGGAGAAAGAAAAGGTGGACTAGGGAAAGGGTTTAATCAGTAATGGGTTCAATATTCAAATGCAAAGACCGGTTTCCTCAGAACCATGTAAAAAGCTGAGAATAGCAAGATGCAACTGTCAGCAGTTGAGAACTGGATACAGTAAGATAAGTTGGACTAACTCACTAGACAATCTAGCCAGTCAAGTGAACTCCACACACAATGAGAGATGCTGTCTCAAAAAGAAAGACAGAGAGATCAAGAAAGACACCTGGCATCTAGCTCTCACCTCTATATGTATGCATGTACATGGAAAAACTAATAGAAAGTAGAATAGCCTGCCTCATCCTATAAATATATTCAAAATTGGGATATCCTATCTCATGTTTAGAGTCTATTCAGATACTGCCACTTTTTATTCTAAGTCCATCCATGACATTGAAAATGTAACATATCTATAATTTAGGTAATTTTAAACATTCTGGCCACAAGATCGTTTATTGATTCTTTAATTCCATGTAAATTTTAGATATTTCCATGTATTTTCAAATATAGAAATACTTATTGTTTATGAATAAAATTCACACTGTTTAAAGCAAAAACTTGTAGTACATGTTCCATGAACTAGCCTTTTGATGTTAGAGGAAACAGGCTCTGAAAACTACTCCTATAGATCTTGGATTGTGCTTGATGAAGCTGAAGACCATATGACCATGTTGATTCCCAAGTCAAAGTGCTTCTCCTCTAGTTATTTGGACCCAATAGGTGAGAACTACAGCTGAAATGAACCGGAAGTAGTCCTCACTATCTGCAGATATTATAAAATTCCTAGAGCATTTGGATTTTTAAAAAGAATAAAATTCTTTCAGAGTGGGGATTTAGCTAGTAGGACAGGATCTGTGCTGATTAATATTATCATCTAGGCTCATTGTGCAGTCACCTAGCAAACAAATCTTGATCATATTGTAAGAGATTTCTTTCTTTCTTTCTTTCTTTCTTTCTTTCCTTCTTTCTTTCTTTCTTTCTTTTTATTTTTTTAGGTGGGCAGCAGTGTACCATAGGCTGTGCCCTTAGTCTTATCCACAGTAAAGAAGCAGAGAGAGATGGATTCTGGTGCTCAGATGACTTTCTCTTTTTATTCAGTGCAAGAATGCGGCATTTAAAGTGGAGCTACCCTCTACAGTTAACTATTTAGAACTCTCTTCACAGACATGCCCAAAGCTTTGTCCCTTAGATGACTCTAGAGTCTGTCAAGTTCACCATCTTCATAAACAAACCATCTCAGAAAGTATTACCAGCCAAGCCATTAATGAAAGAATATGAGGCTCAGTGAAAATGCCCAACATCTTATGATATCTGATGGAAGCTGGGCCCACACATGATCTTGGTCTGCCAAACATGGTAACACAATGTGTTTTGTTAAATTAATGTGTTTTTGGAACCAAAATCATTTCTAACTTTTTAACTGTCTGGAACATTAATGAGCTAATCAAGTTGGATGATTGCTGAGTGTGCTTTCCTGAAAGATGGTTTTCTCTCTCTCTCTCTCTCTCTCTCTCTCTCTCTCTCTCTCTCTCTCT
>JADRCH010000302.1:275288-298483 GCA_019843965.1 Rhynchomys soricoides | reverse complement strand
TCTCTCTCTCTCTCTCTCTCTCTCTCTCTCTCTCTCTCTCTCTCTCTCTCTGTGTGTGTGTGTGTTCCAGTAGGTGGAGATGGAGTGAATGTCTGAGTCACTTCCTTAAGGTACTCTGTACAAAATTTTTTAAGACAGACTTAATCACTGAACCTGGTTATTACCAGTTTGGTTCTACTTGTGTGTAAATATAATCAGAATCAGGCATTTTTTTTTTAGATATTTATTTACTTGGATACACACTGAAGATATGTTTAAGGTATCCAGACATTATCCCTAGTTCAATCAAAGTTACAGGGATGCTCCTGTATAGTCACACTCCCCCAGTACTGGAGTAACAGACACACATCCAGCTTAATATAGGTGCTGGACATTTAAACTTACATCTTCATTCCTGCATGGCAGTCACTTTGTCAAATGAGCCATCTCCTTATACTTTTATATAGACTTGATTATTGGAACACTTTCTGGTAATATGAGATTCATGTAGAGGATTTCAATATACGGTATTTGCAATGAGAGTGATTGGAATTTGCTAATTGAGGATGAAACAAGCACAGAGCTTTGGCTGTGCTATCCGAACAGAGGCTGAGGCTAAGAAGTTAGAAGAACTACATACAACAAATATTAACCATTGGGGTTGCCAGCCTAGAGATGCCATTGGCAGGGCTCGTCCCCCTCTCCCTTCTAGAGAACTGCCATCATGTTCAGCTATCAGTGTTTCCTTGGTCTTTAGCTTCCCACTGAACTGGATGCCTCTATTTTTATATATAGTTAAACTTCAGTCACCATGTTTTCATTCTCATATTCTAGACAGAAGTAAGCCAGTCTTTTCACTGACTTCTCAGTAGGACCAGTGTCCTCTGAGGGATGTTCCTTGGACTTAAAGTCACCATTGTTCACTCACATTTATTAAATACATTAATTTAATTTAGTGTTTTTGTGATTGAACCAGTAACCCATGAGGAATGGCCCTGGCCTCAAGTTATCATTTCTTGTCATTTTTATTTCATAGTTTTAACTTAGAGCATAAAGATTTATCTAAAAGAAAAACATAAACATTACTCTTTTTCTATCTGATTTCATAAGTCACAAAAACCACAAATTACTTTTTCCTTTCTATATTTTATGTACTGTATGTAAGAACAAAAGCAGTTAATATAGCCTGAATACAAAGTTAACTTTATTTCAAATTTTTAACAACTCTTAACATTAAGCAGTCTAGACCTAGTATTTCATTTTGGCTGTCGATATGCAGACTTCTTTTTTTCTAAATTTTTGATCCATTCTCTACAATCTACCATTAATATCCAGCAGTTTAATAAACATTGAAAATGTTATTTTTCAATAATGTCTTTTAATTAAACATTATACAATACATTTTTCAGAGATAGGGTTTTATCCTTAATAAATCAGAATCCCCCGTTGAATTGGCAGATTTTTTATTTATTAATCATTTTTTCCTTGTACATTTTACACTTTTATTTTTTACTTTTTAAAACTGTGAAATAAAGATAAATCTTTCTTGAAACTGTCTGACTAAAGACAAAAGGTTAGGGACTTGGGAGAGGACTCAATGGGTAAAATGCTCCCATACAAGCATGAGGACCTGAGTTTGTTACCAGAATCTGCATTAAATGGTGGTGCGATGGTACTGACCAGTTGTGAAATCAGCCCTGGAATGGAAGATACAAGAACTACTGGAGTTTACTTGTCATCACAAAAAGAAGCTAATACACCTAACAGGAGTAGAAGGCAGGAAATAATCAAACTCGGGACTGTAATAAACAAAATAACAAACCAAAGAAATATACAAAAAGATCAACAAAACCATGAGCTGGTTCTTTGAGAAAATCAACAAAATAGATAAATCCTTATCCTGACTAACCGGAGCACACAGTGACAGTATCCAAATTAATAAAATCAGAAATGAAAAGGAGACATAAAAATGGAAAAAGAAGAAATTCAAAAAAAATCAGCAGATCTTACTATAAAAGATTATACTGAAAAAAACTGAAAAATCTGGATGAAATGGACAATTTTCTAGACATATACCAGGTGCCAAAGTTAATTGAGGATCAGCTAAACCATCTAAACAGTCCCATAACCCCTAAAAAATAGAAGCATTCATTAAGAGTATCCCAACCAGGAAAAAAACAAAAAACAAAAAACCCAGGAACAGATGGATGTAGTAGAGAATTCTATAAGATCTTCAAAGAAGACCTAATACTAATACTCTTTAAACTATTCCACAAAACAGAAACAGGAAAAACACTACCCAATTTGTTCTATGAAGCCACAGAAACTAAATTAAACTACACAAAGACCAAAGAAAGAAAGAGAACTTCAGACCAATTTCTTTTATGAATAATGATGCAAAAATACTCAATATATTCTTACAAACTGAATTGAAGTACACATCAAAACGATCATTCACCATGATCAAGTAGGCTTCATCCCATGGATACATGGATGGTTCAATATATAGACATCCATCAATGTAATACACTACATAAAACATTAAAAGAAAAAAAAAACCACATGATCATTTCATTAGCATGAAAAGCATGTGACAAAATTCAACATCCCTTCATGACACAAGTCTTGGAAAGATCGTGAATTCAAGGCCCAAACTTAAATATAGTAAAAGCAATATACAACAAACTAGTAGCCAACTTCAAACTAAATGGAGAGAAACTTGAAGCAACCCTATTAAATTAAGGGGCTAGATAAGGCTGTGCTTTCTCTCCCTATCTATACAGTATAGTACTTGAAGTTTTAGCTTTAGCAATTAAACAACAAAAGGAGGTCAAAAGGACACAAATTAGAAAGGAAGAAATCAAAATATCGCTATTTGCAGATGATATGATTGTACACCTAAGTGACCACCAAAACTCCACCAGAGAACTCCTATAGCTGACAAACAACTTCAGAAAGTGGCTGGATATGAAACTTACTTAAACAAATTTTTAGCTTTCCTCTACTCAAATATTAAAAAGGTTGAGAAAGAAATTAGGGAAATTACACCCTTCACAATAGTCACAAATAATATTACATAGCTTGGTGTGACTGTAACTAAGCAAGTGAAAGATCTGTATGACAAGAACTTCAAGTCTCTGAAGAAAAAAAATCTAAGAATATTTCAGAAGATGGAAAGATCTCTCATTGCTAATTGATTGGCAGGATTAATATGGTAAATATTGCCATGTTATCAAAAGCAATCTATAGATTCAGTGCAATCTGCATCAAAGTTCCAAATCAATTCTTCATATACTTAATAAAAGCAGTTTGCAAATTCATTTGGAATAACCAAAAACCCAGGATTGTGAAAACTATTCTCAACAATAAAAGAACTTTTTAGGGGAAATCAGCATACCTGACACCAATCTGTATTACAGATCAATAGTGATTAAAATCTGTAATGGTATTGGTAGAGAGTCAGGCAGGAAGAACAATGGAATAGAATTTAAACCCGATGAATGAACTCAGACACCCATGGTTACTTGATCATTCACAAAGGAGCTAAAACCATCTAGCAGAAAAAAGACAGCATTTTATACTTTTGGTGCTGGTTCAACTAGCAGTCAGCATGTAGAATAATGCAAATTGACCCATTCTTATCTTCTTCTACAAAGCTCAAGTCCTATTGGATCAAGAACCTCCACATATAAACAGATACACTGAAATTTACAGAGGAGAAAGTGGAAAAGTGCCTCAAATTTATGGGCACAGGAGATTATTTTCTGAACAGCACACCAATGGCTTATGGTCTAAGATCATGAATCGACAAATGGGACCCCATAAAACTACAAAACTTACGAAAGGCAAAGGATACTGTCAATAGAACAAAACAGCACCAACAGACTGGGAAAAGATCTTCACCAATCCTAAATCCAATAGTGGGCTAATATCCAATATATACAATGAACTCAAGAAATTAAAGTCCAGACAATCAAATAACCCTATTAAAAAGGGGGTACTGAGCTAAACAAAGAATTTTCAAGTGTGGAATTTCAAATGTTAGAGAAGCACTTAAAGAAATCTTCAACATCCTTAGTCATCAGGGAAATGCAAATCAAAATAACTCTGAGATTTCACCTCACACTAGTCGGAATGGCTAAGATCCAAGAGTCACAAGGCAGCAGATGCTGGTGAGGATGTGGAGAGAGAGGAACACTCCTCCATTGTTAGTTTGATTGCAACCTGGTACTAGCACTCTCGAAATCAGTCTGGTGGTTCCTCAGAAAATTGGACATAGTATTAACTGAGGACCCAGCTATACTACTCCTTGGCATATACCAAAAGGATTCTCCAACATATACAAGGACTCATGCTCCAGTATGTTTATAGCAGCCTTATTTTTAATATCCAGAAGCTGGACAGAACCTAGATGTTCTTCAACAAAGGAGAGGATAAAAAAAAACTGTGGTACATTTACACAATGGTATACTACTCAGCTATTATAAACAATGACTTCATGAAATACTTAAACAAATAGATGGAAGTAGAAAATATCATCCTGAGTTAGGTAACCCAGTCACAAAAGAACACACATGGTTTTCACTCTCTGATAAGTGGATATTAGCCCCAAGGCTAATAATACCTAAGATACAATTCACAGACCACATGAAGCTCAAGAAGGAAGAACAAAGTGTGGATACTTTGGTCCTTCTTACAAAGGGAAACAAAATACTCAGGGGAGCAAATATTGAGAAAAAGTGTAGATCCTTACAATACAGAGGCAGGTCCTCGCAGACAACCATAGGACTGTGTACAGGGTCCCCAATGGAGGAGTTAGAGAAAGGACTGAGGAAGCTGAAGGGGTTTACAACCCCATTGGAAGAACAAAAGTATCAGTCAACCAAATCCCCCAGAGTTCACAGAGACTAAGCCACCAACCAAGGATTACTCATTGAGGGACTCATGGTTCCAGCCCCATATGTTACAGAGTTTGGCCTTTTCAGGCATCAATAGTAGGCGAGATCCTTGGTTCTTTCAAGGCTCAATAGATGGGAAGTGTAGGGGAATTCGAGGGCAGGGAGGCAGGAGTTGGTGAGTTCGTAGAGGAACAACCTCATAGAAGCAAGGATGGGGGACGTGATAGTGGGTTCTGGGGAGGGGGAACTGGGAAAAGGGATACCATATGAAATGTAAATAAAGAAAATATTCAATTAAAAAAGAAAACATAAGGATAGAAGATATGAATCTTCAGAAGCCAGATAAATGATGGGGATGCATGTGGCAGCCTCCACTTTAATTCCGGATTGAGAAGGTAGAGACCAGATTCCTAGAACAAGCTGGCTAGGTAGACTAGTAACATAGGGGAGCTATGGATTTGGCAGAGAAGCTTTGTCTCAATAAATAAAGATGAGACACGTAATCAAGAAAGACTTCTGACGCCAAATTCCAGCCTTCACAAGTACACTTGCACACACACACACACACACACACACACACACAAATACATATGCATTCATGCACACCACACACAAAAAAGAAAAACACAGTTTGAAAGTCTCTGACAAAATATCATTTTGTCAGTTGAACTACTGACCAAATAGTTCTAAAGAACAAAGTAGCACTAAAGATACGAACATTCAAAGGATACAGTTACCCAGAATTTGCAGTTCTTCCGAAAGCTCCATCCTACTTCTTCTGTCTTGTTTTTTAATCAATGCTAATTATTCCTTCCTACAATGCATAGCTCCTGAAAAGAGCATCTCACTTTCCTTTTCACATACAGTCTTTTCTGTTTCAAGTATATATGGTTGACCGAGTTCCTTTTGTATTGCTGTGAAGAGACATCATGACCAAAATAAGTAATTTAATTTGGGAGTTTGCTTACAGCTTTAGGGTGTGAATCCATGACCATTGTGGTAAGAAAATGGCAGTAGACAGGTGGGCATGGTGTTTGAACAGTAGCTAAGAGCCTCCATTTTGAGAAAACAACTCCCAAGCAAAGGGAGAGAGAGCTAACTTGAAACGCTCTGGGCTTTTGAAACCTCAAAATCCATCCTAATTGGAACAATTCCTCCAACGTCTCCACATACCATTAACAGGTCTACAAATTGTTGACCAAGTATTCAATATATGAGCTTATGGAGGCTATTTCCATTCAGACCACTACAGGAGTTAAAACCAAAGTGAACTTTTCTCCACCACAATCAAAGTTTATGGATGATCAGGACATGGTGTTCAGTGTCTGCCCAAAACCTAAGCACTGAAATAGTTTGCAATTGTCTGTGGAAAAATGGACGTAGGGATATTCACTCCAGAACTCTTCTGGGAGATTTGTTGTTGTTTTGGGTAGTGTGGTGTTGTTGTTGTTGTTGTAGTAGTAGTATTACAAAGGAGAGCCCTTCCGTCATTGGGGACATTCTACTAGTAGTGGGTAACTCCTCAGTTACTGGTTCATCATTTTGTTATTAACATTCTGTCAATGATGGAGTCCACACAAAAAGACTCACTCACTTATGTTTTACTATAGACAGTGGCATTGGCTCTCTTTATGAACCAGTATTTCCATCTCAGGAGACCTTAGAAAATATTCCATTCCATTTATCACTGTGCTTAAAGCACCAAGGCTGCTACAGAGTATGTGCTAAATCACCAAACATTAGGACTGTGAATTGCTCCTTCCTCTCATACAAGTAAAATGAACAAATTTGGTTTGATTTTGAAATGTAATGCTGTGAAAGAAAACTGAGACAAACTTTACCCTCCTTTCCCCTGTAGAACATATTAAGAAAAATGTTTGCAGATCTTTATTTTACAGTAGAAACTGTGCCTCCCAGCAGCCTTTTCTAAGATTGTGGAGTGGGTAGCATTTGCTATCAGTTCTAAGCATCATTTCCGCTCAACGCTTGCTATCTGTGTGCTATGCTACTCACAGCCACCTTTCTGCCAAAACCCATCTTGTTTTCTCCTTTTCCATGCTGCTCTGAAGCTTGGCTTCATTTCCTTTCCTCTCTTCTATTTCGCTCTTATTTTAAAATTACATCTATTTATTTGGGAAGGAGGAACATATGTGCCATGGGAAATGCAAGGAAATCAGGAAAATTTTTGCAAGAGTCAATTCTCTTCTATCATGTGGGTTCTGGGAATTAAACTGGACCACCTTCCTCTACTTTCTAATGGCATTCAGGCTAATTATGTGTCCTCAATCATGAGCCTGGTACATATATGGTTCCCTTCCTTTATAACAAGACATCATTCACAAGCCACAAACTTAAACATAATGGTGACTTCACATAATTTTCCTAACAGTATTTTGGGTGTAAAGGAAGGCCATCAAACTTCAGGAAGATGTTTTCTATTCTTAGAACAGTGGGGAAGTTTATTGAATTTTCTTTTCAACCATAATCCAATCAATTCTTACCTAATACCTGAAATAAACCACCAGAAGCAAAGGACAATGTGGCCCTCAAACATTTATATACATTTTGCTTTACACTTCATTATATCCATGAAATTGTTGGTTGATTTAAATAGGTGAAGGCTCCTACGCACATTGTATCCAAAAAAGAAAAAAAAAAAATTCTGAAAAAGATTTTGAAAGAGAATATCCTTGTAGATTCTATTGTATTTAGATGACTTCATCTAAATTTTGGCTCAGCTGATAGCTTAGTAAAGTCAAAACCTTGAAAGCAAAAGGACCATATTAAAGGAGACTGAGAATGTCAAATCGGGAGACATTGCAAAGGGAAGATGGACTGAACTCGCAGGGTAACCATTAATAGAAATCACAACAGGAGGAAAGTTGCCTTGTGCAGAGGGAACAAGCAATAAATTCTGCTCACTTTTGATGTATCCCTGAATGGAGAAAAAAACAGATGAATGTAAACAAATCCCAGTGTAAGAAAAAGAAATGATGTCAGAGGGAAGTTGTGAAGAAAAAGGTGTTGAGAGAAAAGAAGGAGTGGGAGAGCTATATGGGAGATTATGATCAAGCTATGAAATTATGAAGAATAAATAAATAAAATCTCTTATACCACAGTACTTATATAACAGCATTTATACTGAGATGTAGCATAATTTTCCCTCCAATTAATTTAAATATTAATACATCAAGAAGCCTATGATTGGGCAGGGAAAAGGGAGGCAGAGCTAAGAATTTCATAGACAGAGACAGGATAGACAGGGAGAAGGAAGGAAGACAGAGGAAGAGAAAGATGATCCAGATTCCACATGGCTTTAAATAGCCACAGGAAGCTGTGAATATCATAAAAGGACAGAATATTTAGGATAACTTGTCTAATCTAGGTGGGTAGCTTGTTTCATTATCAGTTGGCTCTGAAATTATTGTGTGGATATCATGTGAATTGAGAATTTATTGATATATAAATCTGACTGATTAATTATAAACTTATAATAGAGTTTTGATTTACTAGGTTAAGGGGTTTGTGACTACTAGCCACAAGGGTTAGATGGCTGAGAAGGAAACTGAGGCATTGAGACATGTGAACTGGAGCTGGAAAGACCACTGCCTGGGGATGGCCAGAGGTGCTGAGTCTGCTCGGGCAGAGAGTAGCTGGGTATAGCTCGAGATGGTGCCATGGAAAATTGCCCTGTGCAGAGGTAATAAAAAATTTTGCTTATCTTTGATGTGACCCTGAATTGAGAGAAAGCAGAAGAATTCAAACAAAACACAGTGTAGACAAAAGAAATTATGTCAGAGGGAAGTTGCTAAGAAGGTGTTAAGGGAGAAGAAGGGGTGGGAGAGAGCTATATGGGGGATTATGATCAAGCTATGAAATTGTGAAAGAATACATAAAAGAAAATATCCTATAGTACAACACTTACATAACAGCATTTATGCTGAGAAGCTCTACCAAAATCTATAACATCATTGAGCTTTAGAAATCAAATGTATACTCAGTCTTCCCCGGAAAGAAACCTGGAGAGACTGAAATTATAATCCTAATCAGCGTGGGACCTCCAGTAGAACAAATGTAATTTTTACAAGGGAGGAGGTACTCTCTTTTCCATTCACCAGGTTCTCAGAGTCAATGACAATTAAATATGTATGTACATGATTGAGCATGTGTGTGTCAGAACATGCATGTGCATACATGTACAGATTCCTAAACAACACTCACAGAATAAAGAAGCTGACAGAGGAAAGACATAGAAAACAGCTAGTAGCAGAATTGCATCCCCAGAGTCAGACAGTGGAAATTGCAGAGACAGAGTGTTCAATAATTATTAGTAGTATAATTAGAATTTCATTTTAGAAAAGAAATGAAAAATAACCAGTTAATATAATTCACATATTGTTTTAATTGTAATACATTTCTGTTCATTTTAATTCTGTAATCTTAAGCACACCTGAAAGAACTAACAGAGTCAAAGATTGAAATTAATAAAAGCTAGCTTACAAGATCATTCCCCTGGTAAAATATTTACCATGTAAGCCTAATAAACCTGAATTGAGTTTGACCTCATGAATTAACTACTCAATGGCATGCACCTACATTTTTCTCTAGTTCTCTCTTTTTCTTTCTCTCTGCCTCTTTGTCTCTGTCTCTTTCTCTCACTTATATACATGGACACACATGCACATAAGCACTCATGTGTGCACGCGCGAGCGCACACACACACACACACACACACACACACACACACACAGAGTTATGCCCATGTCGCATGGACTCTCGAGTCTATGGGTACAGGGTTTTTATTATGGTTATTGAAAGCTAAGGCAATTTCTATACAAGTCAGCAAGTTAATAATTTTAAAACTACATTTCTGGCATAATGTACAGGAACCTCAGAGGAGGGCAGAAGCACCTGAAAAACAGAATTGACAGGTTATCTATTCTCTTCAGAATGCCTTAGGTTATCTCTGTGTACATTGGAGCTTCAGCTGTTCTATAAATTGGGATATTTTGAGCAAATATTGCCCCTACTCTTTCTTTTATCAAACGCATTACTCTGTTTATTGTGCAGGGACCAAAAGTTAATAGCAACAGTAGTATGAGTAAGGAACCACCCAGTGAAGAAACCAGGGTAGTCAAACTAGGGTGTATGTGGGGGGCTATTAAACCATGATTTGAACCATCCATGGGCTGCATATCTATCTTTATATTGTTTATCTAAGTTTTCTCTTACTCTAGCCAGTAAGTCTTAGATCACCCCAAAATGATTCACATAAAAACATCACTCCTTTTTTAGAGCAGCACAAAGTCTCCCTTGATATAAGAACAAGTCTATCCCTCTTCTATTCTGTAACACAACTTTGGCCAGAAAGTTCATCGATCTTTCTAAGTGGGTTATTCCTCTTTCCAGGTTTTTAATTCCTCCTATATGGCTGTTTATTTTAAGGTGCCATAGCTGAAATATTGCAGGACTAGTGTCGATATGACAGTCCTGCTCCCGTCAGCCCCAGCCCCATTATGATGGCCAAAGTAATTGTGAGGGGCTCTCTTTTATACCTGATAGGCCCATTTTCATTATCAAACAGTACTCCTCTTATCTAATCATCAGCATGATATTAGTACTAGTTGCAACAGCACACAAAAATCATTGTCCATGTAAGCATGGGGTCAGGCCAGTCAAACAGGCCAACCAATTCAAGTTTGATAGGTATTATGTATTTAGATCCTATCTCAGGCATGAGACATTGTGTTGCATTATATAGATGCTTGTGAGAATCTGAGAATAAATGAATAAAGATGCATACAAAATGTGGCTAGATACAAAGATACGTATGAAATAATTATAGTCCTCAGAAAGTACTAAAAATATCAAGTAGCAAACTTTAAAAAGAAATCTATAACCAGATACATAAAATTGCACAACATCTACACATCCATAAATCAAGTTTCTTATGCTAAAGATCATATACTCAAAGAAGGTGTCTGTGGTTGGCATGGAGTTTATTAGAACTTTCAAAATTAGAATAAAATGATGAGACTTCAAGCACAAGGAGACAAGAGAGATGGGGTGTGATCATTGACATTTCTGCACTTCAAATCTACTCATAAGAAGGATGGCCTCAACATGTTCTACAGATATGTTTCTGTGAGTGTGTGTGTGTGTGTGTGTGTGTGTGTGTATGTGAGAGAGAGAGAGAGAGAGAGAGAGAGAGAGAGAGAGAGAGAGAGAGAGATTCTCTTTTGGTGTTGTTGGTGTGGAATTAACTATTTCTTGTGTTTTCTTTGGAGTAGTTACCTTACATTCCTTGTAAAAAAACACTGCCTACAAGAGAAAACACCCCCCCCCGGATGTAAGCATGTCTCTGGTTCATTTCAAAATAGACCCTACCTCAAATAAAAATTAAAATTGTCAAACAAACAAAAAAAAATAGAAGAAGGATGGCTGTGAATGGTATGTATAGCTGTGATTTCTTCAGTGTGATCTCTCCTCATATAAACAGTTTCTACTCCTGTCATAACATCATGGATGCAGAAAAGGAAGAAGTTTGTGTTGCTAGCCATCATGAATCAGTACTCCTGCCTATACAGCCACTCAGAAAGCACTTGTGCCTGCTCTCCTTCTCTCTCCTTTTCTCCGTCCCTCTCTCTCTCCCTTTCCCTCCACTCTCTCTCTCTCCCCTCATCTGGTATAGAACACCCTTAAGCTTCTTAAGGGACTTGAAGCCATAATAATAATACTTCAAAAGTGTTTGACTCAGAAAGAAAAAGAATCACATTTTTGTACAAAGCAGAGATACAGAGACAAAGAGAAGAAGAATTAAAGCCTCACCAGGCCTCACTAGTGAACCTGAACAAATAGCCTCAGAAACAGCACTTTTATGATTATGATTATGATTATAATTATCATTATTAGCAGGGATTGAGTTGAGAAATAAGCTCATCTTGAAGTAATTTTATTGATTGATTAATCTGTCTCACACTTGGAAAACTGAGATTGTCTAGACTTATTGTATATTCAGACTATATTCTAGAAATGCTATATTCTTTATGAATCTAGAAGACTAAAGAAACAGTGGATCATTTCTTGTCTTATTTAAGCTGCTACCCTGTTAGCACAACTCATTATCTGCAGCAATTTTCAGAGAATATCTCCTCAGCCTTGCAAAGCTACATTCTGTACATGAGTCAGAGCAAATCCTAGACTCCTGTCAGGAAACAGTAGGTAACCAAGAGTCATTCCAAAAGGTAATATCATGCTCAGAGTTAAGGGCTGCAAGAATTTTATTAGGACAGTGATTTCTTGTGTTAAATTTATTCCAACTTAAGTTTCCCAAAATTGGCAATGTTTTCTAAACTGTACTGTGTCTAACAGTACCACATCAAAATTGAATGAATCTGGAAAAAAAAAAAAAAAAAGTGAATCCGTTTGAAATAAGGGGCAGGCAGAAGTCCAAATATACAGATAATTTCAAAATCTGAAGAAGATTTGCACTTGCTAATTTGATAAACACAGATACGGTAGGCTTAAAAGCCAGAATCCTCTCCACTCATGTACCAAGCACAGAACAGGAGATCCTGCATAAACAAGATAGAATAACCAACACCTAACATTGATCTCCAAAGCATCCCTTGCCTTAGACATGTCCAAAGTCATATGTGAGAATGTGAACACACACCACACATGTACATATGAACAATACTTGAAATAAAACTCAACTGCATATTCTATACAACATCATATATGGGGTTTTAAAAACAAAATAAAATTATTGAAAGGAAAGAATGATGAAAGGTAAGGCAAATTTAAGGCCAAAACAAAGGCCTATTGTTTTCATTAGTTGTAGTCACAGCATATTCAAGCTCTAAAAGGCGTTGGTAAAGATCAAATATCACTTAAGATATCCAATTATTCAGGAAAGCATAAGAAATCCAGTGTTATACAGGCAATAAATATTCTGAAACAAAAAGTGAAACTTCACAAAGCCTATGTGAAAACAAGAGGACAATCCACTCTTCCAATGTGCACTCTGAAACCTCATTTTGCATCCCAGCTTCCTACTTCATTCCTTTAGTTTAAAGCTAAAGAAGTGCAAGTAAAAAGCTGACCATCTAACAAAAATAATTATATGATTTAAATTAAAACTGTTATTTTGCTTTATTACTTGATTTCCTTTCTACCCAGATTATTACTTAAAAACATAATAATTACCACACATGAACTAATCAATTAATAAAATAGACATGGATGGCATTCTGTACCATTATCACATACGTCTTAGCATATCTCATTTCAAACCCTGTATCAAGTGGATAGATGGAAGCAATGTCTTCAGATCTGAATCTCTGACCATACAAAGAGAAAAGCCAAATTTATCAAATTTAACAACATCCAGTGAAAAGTACACAATACAAAACCAAACCTGTGACTTTGCCTAGGACACACGACCTCACTCTCTGGAACTCAGCTTCTCATGAGAAATTATAGCTGAAGAGTTGCTGGTCTATCTGTTGGAAAACAAAACAAAGCCATATCTCAGGTTTTGAAATAGCATAAGGTAATCTTTTGTATAAAGAATTTACAGTATCACACAGGGCAGACTCCTCTCCAGAATTCACTCTCAAGAGAGATATGAAATGTCCCAGTGGTTGTCTCACAGTACACATAAAGTATCCTTTCTTTACTCATTGTAAAATAAGGTCTTTCATGGGGCTTCCATTCCCTTAAAAAGCCTACCTGATTATTGTCATGTATTAATCTACCCACTGGAAATTTTCAGAGACTTTTCTGAAGACAAGTAAGCAGAGAAGCCCATATGTTTCCTGTTCTGACATATAAAATGGGACCCAACTGTGAGGCTCATTCTCCCTTCTCCCTACTCTCTTGGTCTAACAGCAACAACCCCTTTCTTTTCTTCAGCATCCCTGACCTGTTCTCTCCTGTGGACTGGAGGACTTCCTAATCATGAAACTTAGTTGGATAAATACTTCAGGAAAGGACGATAATATTGCTGCCACTGAGAGAGCTGGCTCATCACACCAGTTTGGAAGTCTGAACAGAAGTCACTGTTGGATTTTTCAAGCCTTGATTTCTAGAGTGCTCTTTTGGAAAACACTCCTGTATTCAGGTACTGCTGATTCTGGTTGGCACCACCCCTGCTTCTACCTGGACTGTATCACAAATATATCTACATTTTTCTCAATCTAGTCAGATCCAGTAGATTCTTCCAGTCTCTGTTTTTTAAGAAGAATATGAATAAATGTATATAATTTAAATGTCAGCAGACAACCCCGGGTACCATTCATCAAGTACATTCCACTTTTTATCTGAAATAGTGTCTCTCTTTGGTTTAGAAATTTGCCAAATAGGTTAGGCTCCCTAGCATCCAGGTTTCCAGAAAACAGCTTGTCTCCATCTACTCTGTCACCATCACGAGGGTTACAAGTGTGTGCTTGTCATCCCTCCTAGATTGTTATAAGTCTTCTAAGAGGTGAACTCAGATCCTCATTCTGGCAAACAAATACTTCGTCAACTGAGCCCTGCCCCCTGCCCTGCAATCTCCACCATGAACATCTAAATGGTACTGTCCCCACCATTTTGTAGTGCAGAGGCTAGATAGAAAGAGAAATAGTCATATAATGGGATGAGTGAGTTTGCTGTGCTGTGGGAAAATAAAATGTATCAGGGTTAACAACTAATATTTCCATCTAATTTCTCCATCTACACACATCCATTGAATGATTCTTTCCAGGAACCTCCTGACATTCTAGTTTATCCTATAACTTTAGTACAAACTATTACTCACAGTGTGTGATTTAGTGCTATTTCATTGTTATTTTTAATTAGACTATAATATTTATTTAAAAATCACCGTATGAAACTGGAGACAAATGCATACTTCCGAATATCTTTCTCCTTATAATGCTGTGAAATGGACCAACTTAGTGACAGAGAAAAAGAAGTAACAAAGGTGAATAAATTAGCCAATGCACAAAATAGTATATAAACAACTCTGCAGAGACATGCTCTTTATGGACTCATCACTCTGTGTGTCTCTAAGTAGCCAGGTTGTCTACCTGTCCTTCAAAAGCCAAAGCTAACAGCCAAATTATCAAAGATGGAGAAATGCAGGAGAGCTGGGGATCTTACTTTGGTGGCTGGGTGCAATAATAACCTTCTGCCCTTTCTTTCTGACAGGTGTGGAGCATTCCTGAAATCCTACATTCAGGCTGACCTGGGGCTAAGGATAATATCAGAAATCTGCTTTTTGCTGTTGCTGTATTTGTTTATTTATATTAAATTAAGTTTTGTAGAATATATACGCTTGGGATGGGAACAGTCAGAAAGGCAAACATGCTCTCTTCCTAGGCCAACAAACTGACTTGTTAAAAACATAATGTCTCTGCTCTAGTCTTTTCTACTTTCTTTAGTTCTTCGCAAATAGCAGTGGCTTCTTGCCATTTGCAGAGCCAGAGTGGCCTTGATAGGGACAAAGTGACATGGTTCCTGCCTCTGGGACAGGGCCCAGGTCTGAACCTCCAGGAGTATGGATGGCTATTGTGAGCATAAAACTTGTTTGTTTATTAATGTGCATATTTTCTGGAACCAGTACTAGCAGTAAAGGACTCTTTCCTTCTGAGGAACGTCCTCCCCATAAAGTTAATGACTCCATGATGGTAAGAAACAGAATGAGTCCAGAAATCAAGAGTATGGCTAGTCTCAGCAAAATAGTGAACACTAGAACTTTTAAGACAACCCTTGTGGCTGTGGGAATGAGCTGTAAATGAGTTCATAAATGTATAATTTCTCAACCAAGCAAAAATAAGGATATAATATGAATTATGTGAGAGGTTTCATGAATATAAAGAACGAAAAGAGCTCGGCTGTGAGCTGATTTGTTAGAACATTACTAAGGAAGAAGACAAAAAGATTTAGGGAGTGGTGGACACAGGAGATACAACCAGCTAAGGTTTTTGTTTATGCTTACAAAGGCAGATATATTCCTGAGTCCAAGATCAGCCTAGGAAAAAGCAAAATTAGGCCCAGCTGTGGTGAAATGGTTTCAGGACAGGGTACCCCAGCTAGCTTGTTGTCTGTGTTTGGCAGAGGCAGGCAGATCAGATCACTGAGTTCTTTTTCAACGTTAGTAGGAAATGTATGTTTGCTGTTTTCTGAGAATTAAAGGAATGGGATCGTGTGGTGGGTGTTGATTAATAAGATAATAACAAGAAAATCTAGAATAAATAATTGAATTGATATGTAGATAAAAATAAATTGGGCTTTTGGTCTGCATGAGATGAGCTGCCAGAAAACAATAGCAGTTCATTTTTAAAAATTTTATAAGAGTGAGTTGAGCTGTCTGGAGATGTCCTAAGAACAAAGCCAATTCTTCAGTAGTTTTTTTCTAACAAGATTTCTGATTGGTCAGAAGATCCAATATATTTTTTTTATATAGCAGCTTTTCTGACTTTGGTTTGAAAACCCATCAGCTATCCACAAAGCTTTTACAATCTTTACTAGCAGACAGAGAAGTTTCAGCCAGAGAGTTTTTAGAATAGCAAAAAAGCTGTCTAGAGCAGAGCAGAACACACAGAAAGAGAGCAATCTCACGAGTCATGTCAGTTGTTTCTAGGCTGGCTTGGACCCAGGATTTGACTCCAAGTAATTATTTTTGCCTCTCCCACACCCCTTTCTCAGTGTCCCTCTCAAAGATGAAGCTGGTCCTTGGCAATCACTAACTATAAATTGGTTGGTGAATATGACATAGACAGAGCAAGGAAACACATTCATCTTATAGCTTGCTCTGTGTTCTATGTGCCTTTCCGTTTGTGAAGAAGATGGAGAATATAAAAGTATTACAATATTATTTGTAAAATGTTCAATGGAACAGGCTTTATTTTCCAATCAAGGATAGTTTGGCTGCAGGAGTCCAAAGTAAAATGCTAAATATAGTGATATGCATTTATAATCCCAGGACATGGGAGAAAGAGACAGGAAGACCTCTTGAGCTCACTTGAGAACCAACCTAGCTTATACTCGATGATTTGTAGACTGATCAGAGTCCCCATATCAATAAATAAATGAATAATAAATAAATAAATAAATAAATAAATAAATAAATAAATAAATAATAAAAAATAATATCAAGGGAGGACAGCACCTCCTCAGCACTGGGACCCGAGGTTGTGCTCTGGACTTCACCTGGCAACCACATACATTGTATAAACAGGAAATTATAATTACAAAATGCTGCAGTAATAAATGCAAACCAAGTTCCAATTTTCATCAAACTTACATTTTAGGGGAGGGCTACAGACTATAAAGTATATTTCATGTCAGAGAGCATGAGTTATTAAAAAACAAGAATAAAATGACACAAGGATAATGGGCAGTGTATGGGAAAAGTCAAGGGAATGGATTGAAGGAGATCAGGAGAAGTCTAGATATAGATAAACATTGATTTACTGTCAAAAGCAGGACACGCAAAATTATGAGACTAAATAGCATAAGCCATCACATGACTATAGCTACAAAACAGCAGGAGTTTAACAGAGTGAACCACTTGATAGAAGAGATGACCTGAGATGAACAAAGAGATAGCAGAGATCATCTAATGGCATAGACAGAAACCTCATGGAAGAGGGGTGTAATTCAAACAAAATGTAAATTAAGCACCAAAGACTGAGAACAATCTAGGCTGACATGCAACAATTTTATTGTACCAACATATTGGAGAAATTTTTGGTTGAAAATACCTTGGAGTGACACTGGCATAATTGCTGTGAGAGGCATGCATTATAGGTTTTTCCAATTAGAGTCTGTGAGTTCTGGGCCACTGTTTGCCTTTAATTTCCAGAGAATCTAAAGCACTCCCCTAGGCACTGAAGTATTTAGACAGCTTTGTGTTTTTCTGTATGTTCTCTTGGAAGCTTAACAGAACAATTTGTCTTAGATATTAATCCTTTACACTTTATACAAGTGGCAAAAATATTTTTTCTGGCAACTACAACTATATTTATACTGGTAATCACCACTATATTCTGTTTCCTATAAGGGTATAAAATGTCTGAGTGCTTTCCATAAAATTGTGACAGCTTCAGTTGTGCGGGAGGCCCTCCAATCTGAGCCTGTTTTTATTTTTTGACTGGACAGACCAGGTAACCTTGGTCTGCTAAGTAATCATGGGTGCTCATATTTGGGGAAGTGAAATAATACATTCTACAGGGAATCTCATTAAACGTCTTTAGTAAATAAGGCTGGGCTTCTGGAATAAATAAAAGTTAGAAAGTGAGCTGAGCACCAACATTCATCTCATTCTCCTTCCTGAGTGGGACTGGAATATGACCAAATGTCTAGCAATAATGGACTGTACTTTCAAACTGCAAAACAAGATTCATTTAATCTCTTTCTTAGGTATTTTGTCACAGTAATGAAGAAAGTTACTCACATGGAAGATGCACGTTGAAAATCAGGATTCATCTATTTTTCCAAGAAATTTGAAAATAAAATGACAAAAAGCTAGCACTGTTACTAATGAGAATTTGATTTCTTCCCCTAAGCCAGAAAGGTCTTGGTCTTATATTTGCTACATTCAATAATTACCTGATTTGTGCTTCAGGCAACTATCTGGTGGAAATTCAAAGGTGTTTAAAAGGCAAAAATACATAGGATGTTGGAGATGTGCTTGTGAGAAGTCCATGAGATTTGACTTATATATAGTATGGCAGGTCTTAGAGGGTTAGCTTATTGAGCTCAGTCATGGGAGGTAGAGTGTGTGTGCCAAAGCTATCAGGTCCAGAAAGGGGGAATAGGCTAATGAGATTTGTGATGGCCCCTAATGGATAAATAGTTCACAAAGAAAGAAAGCAAATTCATCATCTGAGAAGAGTGGCATTGCATCTGTTGATGGTGTTTGAGGTGACAAATTTGGAGGATACAAGAGGAATGGATTAAATTTACATAAGGAAAACAGTGAATGCTGAGCTGGCTAGCAATTTCACTTATGATCAAAGAGGACTAGTCTAGATTTTGGATGGATTTTATTAAGATGTGTCCTGTTGGCTCTTTATACAGAGTCACTATTATTTCACAGAAGCCTATTACACCATTGTCTCAGAAATCTCTGCTGTGCTCACATAAACACTTCAAAACTTTCTTTGTAATTTCTACCTAGGCAGTTCTTTCTTGTCTTCAAACCTCAGTTCACACTAGGAAGTAAGTAGTGATCAGTCAAGAGCCCCATGCCTTCCCAAAGGTTTTTATATCATCTGTACTCTATGCTCTTTTCCCCTACACCCCTTGCTCCCATTCTTCCTTTTCTCTTAATCTGGTTAAGAGCTGATTAAACTTGAAAACACCTAGAATCTCCAGTGTTTCCTCCTCTAGAGTAGTTTCTGATGGAATAGCTCTGGTGGGGGATTCAATAATTTGCATTTCTAGTTCTTTCACAAGTGATGGCAATGTCAGTGAAAAGGCAGAACATGGCTAAGGGCTGGGCTGGAGTCTGTGGCAACTCTGTGCTCCAGTATGTGGTTTGGAGGACAGACTTGTTTGATGGAGAAGCCTTGACATGTAGGTTGTGTGGAAAGGTGAGAAGTGAAATACCTGAATAGAAAGTCCTGGCTCATATTCAGCTGGTGTACTCTTCTATTGGCCAAATTCTCTTTGCTGATAGTGAACACATGACTTTCTTCCTTACTTAATTGATGGTAAATCTGTAAACTTCCTTGAAAAAAAAAATAGGATGGGAATGAAAATTAAGAATCACAAGCACACTATAAAATATCTCATCACATTGTTCATGAATTAGCTATTTTTGTTTTCTGGACCTCAATAACTTACATTTGTTTTTAAAATTCTTTTGCTCATCACAGTAGAAATATCAACTTCTAAATAGAGGTACTAATAAAAGTGAGTGTGTCTCTCTTTTGTTGTTGTTATTGTTGTTTTGTGCATGTGCTCTTTTAAATTAAAATGTTAGTTTGATATCAAAACAATGGTGTAGATTTGAATTTTAACACTCCGCCCACTGAGACAGGAAGTTAAGCTTTTCACACCAGTCAGACTATAGACTACACAGTGATAATCTCCTTCATAAAAGCAACTAGAAAGAAAAAGAAAAGGAAGGGAATGGGGAGGACAAAGGAAGGAAGAGAGAAGTGGGAAGGGGGAAAGGAAAGTGGAAGTAAGAGATCCTCTTTGACAAGCACATCAACAGACATGTTTTGTAACTGGAATATGAGAGCATGAACTTGACCTGGTTACTCTCATGATATGGTTCTCTCAAAATCACCTTCCTTCTTTTGAGATCAAGAGAGAGAAGACTTCCCTGTTTTCATTCACTGAGATATAACATACTATCTCCATTTAAAGTGAGGTCTTCTAATGCAATGTGAGCAATCTAAATCTTCATGCCTTCTTTGGACATTCAATTTTTTTTTCAGGAGGGTATTTTTCAAGCAACTGTTCATAGTCCACGAGATCATGGTACTAGTATACTGAATATAGATCTCAGAGCTTATCTAATAGAAGGAAACTAAAATGGATTCAGAAGAGTCTGGAAAAGCATATGATGGACTTCCCCTTTCTGCTTTTTTGTGTGAGAGGAGAAGGAAGAAGATTAAGTGATCCATGAAGACAAGATATCACAGCATAAACATAATGGCTAATGTAGTGTGAATATCCTTTTTAAATTTAAAAACATGTAAATATTCTCTATTTGAAAACATGACATAGAGGACACACATTCATTGGCTTCCTTATCCTAGGAACATGCTCAGTTCACCTTTCCATCATGTTTGCCTGAACTCTTTGGGGTCAGCTGCACTGTAAAGTTAGACTCGCCCCCAGACCCCAGAAGCTTTCTCTGAGTACACAAGAAAGCATAAAATACTGTGAAGAGAGTACAATGTCATAATATGTCCTACAAATTGAGCCAAGAAGATAGATTCCAATCCATTCTTTCACATAGTCACATTTGTTTGACCTTTCTCAATTCACTCATGTTTGCCATTTCTGGCAACCACAGGAAAATTTTGTGTTCAAAATTGATATTTTTAGTCATTGTCCTAGTGCTTGAATCCCTTTTACTTTTCTCTGTAGCCTTCTGTGAAAGCTATTTACGGTTTCTCTCTTCCCTAGGGTTTTCTATCCCCACACTCCTCCCTCAAACCTATTCAATGGGTTTATAGTTCCAGAGGAAGCAGACTGTCACAGGGAATGTACTATCAATACAACAAACTAAAGAATAGGCCAAGTGCCAAGTCAGAATTGCATTGAGAGCAATGCATTATTCTGCATTCATCTCCCACATGGTCTCACTTTTCTCTCTATTGCACATTAACAGTGCTGTTCTTTCAGAGGACACTTTCTCTGCATGACTGTGGACAGAGATTTCTATTTAAAATACAAAAAATGAAAAGTAAAAGATTTTTGAGATACAGTTATATAATCTTTTACAAATATGTTCCTGAAATAAACATTTGTAATAGAATGTACTGTGGTCTCCACAAGTACTACATAAAATTTAAGTGGGCCCTTTTAATGTGGATACATTCAAATTATATCTATCTTCTTTTTTTTCCTTTTTTTTAGAACTTTGAAGCAAGTATCTCTGTCTCTGTCTCTGTCTCTGTCTCTCTCTCTCTCTCTCTCTGTGTGCATATGTGTGTGTGTGTGTGTGTGTGTTTGTGTGTGTATGTGCATGTTTGTATAAATTAACAGTTAAAACATAATGTGAGGTCTGGTGAGAAGTCTCAACAGGTTAAGGTGTTTTGCTACTTGGATCCAATCCCTGGGTTCCACAAACGAGGAGAGAATTGAGTCTTTTTATTTATTTATTTATTTATTTATTTATTTATTATTATTATTATTTTTATTTTCATATTTTATTTACATTTCAAATGTTTCTCCCTTTCCAGATCTCCCCTTTGGAACCTCCTCATTCCCTCTGCCCTCTCCCTGCCACTATGGGGATATTTGAACCCATGCCCCCACCCCCCCACCCACTCTCGTCTTCCCTCTTTGTCATTCTCCTATACTGGGGGATCTAACACCCTCAGACCCAAGGGCCTCTTCTCCCTGTGACGGGTAACAAGACCCTCTTCTGCAGTCTTTGTGCCCAGCACTATGGGTCCCTCTATGTGTATTCTTTAGTTGGTGGATCAGTCTCCAGAAGTATCGGGGGGTCAGGCCAGTTGCCAGTGTTGCTACATCCCTGGGGCTGCACACTCCCTCAGCTTCTTCAGTCCTTTCTCCAAGCCCTCCATCTGGGACCTCACACTCAGTACTACTGTTCCTGTGAAGTGACTCATGGGTATTTCAAACTTTTGGGCTAATAACCACTTAACAGTGAGTACATACCATGTTCTTTCTTTTGTGACTACATTACCTAGCTCAGAATGATGTTTTCAAGATCCATCCATTTGTCTGCGAATTTCATGAAGTCATTGTTTTTAAATGCTGAGTAATATTCCATCCTGTAAATGTACCACATTTTCTTATCCATTCCTCTGTGGAGGGACTTTTGGGTTGTTTCCAGCTTCTGGCTATTAAATATCGCTGCTATGAACATAGTGGAACATGTGTCTTTATTACATGTTGGAGAATCTTCTGGGTATATACCCAGGAGTGGAATAGCTGGGTCCTCAGGTAGTATTATGTCCAATTTTCTGAGGGTCCGCCAAACTGATTTCCAGAGAGGTTGTATCAACTTGCATTCCCACCAGCAATGGAGGAGTGTTCCTCTTTCTCCACATCCTGGCCAACATCTGCTGTCACCTGAGTTTTTGATCTTAGCCATTCCAATGTATACAAAGAACTCAAGAAGCTAGACTCCAGAGATCCAAATAACCCTATCAAAAAATGAGGAAGTGAGCTAAACAGAGAATTCTCAGCTGAGGAATCTCGAATGAGTTAGAAGCACCTAAAAAAATGTTCAACATCCTTTGTCATCAGGGAAATGCAAATCAAAACAACTCTGAGATTTCACCTCACACCAGTCAGAAAGGCTAACATAATTGAATTTTAAACTTTGTGTCCTAACCTCCACACAAATGGCAAGTCACACTGCACACTCAGAAAGAAACAATTAATATATTAATAAAATTAAAAATTCTAAAACTGAAAATGGTAGAGCAAAACATATACTTAAAAAATAATAATAAAAAAGAACTAAACACAGTGATGAGAAGGCTTCTTCAAAGGAATATTCACATCCTAAAAATGCTTTCTTCAAACTGGACACAGTTAAATAACTTTCCTTACTAAACATATTTCATCACAGTTGTTTTCCTGCCTTCAATGTTCATCTAAAAATTTCTT
>JADRCH010000302.1:247504-275278 GCA_019843965.1 Rhynchomys soricoides | reverse complement strand
TAAGCAAAGACAGGGAAACAGGAAAATTAACCAGGTTTTACTGATTCAGGAGAAATTTGTAAGGAGCTCTAGTGTGGCTGAATTTCTTCTTATTAATCTGCCCTCCCCTCATCCAAGATAGGAATGTTGCAGAATAGCTTTATAATTGCCTGTGTTGCTAAAGTGACTATAACGTCCACAGACTACAGCTTTGCCAATAGGGATCTGAGTATTAGATTAAAAAAATAAAACAGACAAAAATATTCTATTTTTAAAAGGTTATATTTTAATATTGTATATGTATCTTTGTGTGTTTACATAGGCATATGTCTATGTAAGCAGGTGCTGGTGATCTGCAACTAAAATACCAGTGTTGAGAATTTTGAGACTCCAGGAAGTAGAAGAGGACTCTATGTGAACCAGTTCAACCAGTCACAGTCAGTGACCTTTTTGTTAACTAATAAGAGACCCTGTTCTGAAAACTTTGGTAAAGATAAACAAAGGAAAACACTCAGTGTGATCTTTAATCTGTACAGGTGTCCAAGTGGGTTTGCCTACTAGCATATATATACTCTCTTTATATATATGTAAAAATTAACCATATGTACGTGTGTGTGTGTGTGTGTGTGTGTGTGTGTGCATGCACAGGTGTGTGAATGTTTGCACATGTGTGCATGTGTTTGCTTGTATATGTGCAATTGCATGTATGTGTGCCTTCATGTTTGTGTGTGTGTGTTCTAATTTCTGGAAGCCATTGACAATTGGTTCCTTTTCATGAATCAGCCCCATTACTCGCACAGTTTCTATCATCAGGTTGAATGCCCTTCTGACCTATCAAGGATATTTCTGTACCTCTGTATCCTTATTTTCTTTACCTTAAGAGGACTTTAGTCATTGTGTTTAACTTCCAATATAATATTTTACAGATCTTAAAGAATACACAGACGGACTCATTGCATCTTTATTAAATGACAGTGAAAGAAAAAATGAAGGCCACAAAAGGAAACAGAATCATATTCCTTTTATACCATGTTCAAAAGCTGACCTAGAACATATTAAAAGCCTAACTGTATGATATAAAACTTTAAAATACATACCAAAAAAGTGAAAAAAAATCTGAAAAAATACAAAGCCAAAATAAAAGGTGATAATAGCTTTAAAATAAGTGGGACTCCATCAACCTGAGATGCTTCATAGCTTCATTGGGCAAGGTAAAAGCAGACAGCATCAGTTAAAGCTCTAGAACCCATGAAGAAGGAAAGAACTGACTTTTTTTTTTAAGATGTATTTATTTATTTGTTATGTTAAGTACACTGTAGCTGTCTACAGACACTCCAGAAGAGGGCATCAGATCCCATTCCAGATGGTTGTGAGCCACCATGTGGTTGTTGGCATTTGAACTCAGGACCTCTGGAAGAGCAGTGGTTCTTAACCACTGAGCCATCTCTCCAGCCCCAAAGAACTGACTCTTGAAAGCTGTCTTCTCATTCAAAAAGTGTACCTTGGCACAAATGCTTACACTTAAATGCATATTTTATATATCCAAGTACACAAATAACGTATGAATTAAATGTCTTTAAAAGGATCTGAACAGCATAAAATAACCCATGCAAATTGCAACTAATAGAATGTAAAAAATAACTTCCAAACAAATTACCTAACAAAGAGTTTAGTAACATCTAAATGCATAGAGAAGTTACCACTCAAAAGCCATTCAAAACAATCTGGATGAAAGTGACATATCCTGAATGGGTAGATCAAATAAGACACATACTATCTTATTCAAAGTAGAGAAAAAATTCTCAATCAGAGAAATGTCAAATGAGTCAAAACCATGGGGAGATATGTTCTTATTCTGATTGGCATAGTTATTACTAAAATGAGAAGAGATGACAAGAGGTGACAAGACTTATCAAGACAATAAAGAAAGAGAAACTCTTATAGACTATCCATAAAATGTATAATATACAGGTTTTTGGAAAACAAGGTTAATGCTTCTATACAAATGCTTAAGATGTGGGAGTGACAGGATGCTCACTGGATAAAAGTGCTTGCTGTCAAGGTAAAAGAACTGACTTTGCAGTAGAACCCTTGGGGTAAAAAGGGAGAACTGATATGTGCAAGTTGTCTTCTGACCTCCACGTGTGTACTGTCATGGAATGTGCAAACACACACACACACACACACACAAACCCCAAACAAACACACAAATAAATAAATGTGTTAAAAAATCTTAAAATGGAACTAGAACATAATTTAGCTATCATGTGTACACATATGCATGCATATTTGTATATATGTATGTATGCATATGTGTATATATTTCATTTAAGTCCATATATAAATATATGTATGGAAATATATATGATATATATAGAAATATGTTTTCTGTCTAATGGAAAAAACTTGTATTTCAAAGAGATTCCTGCATCCCACTTGCATTTCTTCATTAGAGACACACCCTAGATATGAAGCAAACCTGAAAGGTTTGCTGAGGCATGAATGAAAGACATATAGTTAGTGTATATCATGGATTATAAAAAAAGAAGAATATCCTTCCCTTTGTAACATGGATGTTTCAGTGTTTGAAAAAGAACAGACACAGAAAGAAATGTGGGATGGGATCCCTCTTATATATAGACTGAAAATGTAGATACTATAAACTTGCGGAAGAGTGTGGTGATTGTATGGCATGGCACAAATAGAGATGCCTATCAATACTTATCAGAGAACACACATGTAACTCCCACACACTTGGAACACACTCCAAGTGTAAGGGGAAGAACATGTTTTAGGACATTATACATTGATAACTGGAAATTGAACTGTTAATAACTGTAGTACTTTATTATGTAATCATAATTTATCTACTCTACATATACTGAATTTTTATCAACTTGAAGAGATAAGATGAGAAACTGGAAGGAAAGTTTAGCATTTATAAGTATGTGCTGCTCTTTTAGAGGGACTGAGTTCAATTCACAACATGCATATGAGACAGCCATGACTGCCTATAATTCCAGCTCCAGAGACCTGATGCACTTTTCTGGCCTCTAAGAGCAACTGCTCACATAGACATATGCCTACATAAAGACACAAAGATATTTACATACTATTAAAACATGAATGTTAAAAAATAGAATTATTTTTTTTTCTGTTTTAATTTTTTTTAATCTAATATTCAGAACTCTATTGGCAAAGCTATACTCTGTGGATGTTATAGTCACCTTTGCAGAAAAGAGAAATAGAAAGCTTATTCTGCACCATTTCTATGTCGATTGAGAGGAAGGCAGATTAGTAGGAAGAAAGTCAGGCACCCTAAGGCTCCTCGAGTAATTTTTCCTGATGAGTAACATCAATGCTTTAAGCTTCCCTCATTCACTCTGCTCTTATGACTTTCTTAGATTCAACTAATTAATTTAAAACAACCATGGAAATTTTTACAGGAAGCAGTAAGTGGGCACCAAGCCCTTTAGCACATTCAAGGGATGAGATCTAGTTTACTTTATTGAGTTGCATTCTACTTACTTTAATAAGAAGCAATTATATTCTATTTCACTGCTTCTGTTTACACTAGCACAAAATATCTCACAACATATCTTACCTTTAGCTCAAAATGTGCTTGCACAGAATCAAGTCCCATTACTGCAACTGAATGCAATCCAGTTGTCAATTTTTGCAGCACTCTGTTTTTGTCTATTTCCTTATGTCTTTGTTCTGGGAAGAAGAGGCTTTCTTGAATGATAGGAAACTATGCTAAATGATGAAATTAAGAATCTAGGTTTAACTTCAGACTTGAAAGATATTGAGATTCAACTGTTGATTTTAACAGTCGGAAATTACCTAGAAAGATAGCCTTAGTTGAAGAATTATCTACATAACCTTATCCTCTGTGCATTTCTCTGGTTCACTCATGACTTATGTGGTAGGACAAAGCCCACTTGTAGTAACACTATTTTTTAAGCAAGCAATCCTTAACTATATCCTTAGGAAAAGAAAAAGAAAGCAAGCAATGAAAAAGGCAGGCTTGTTCCCATTTACTTTTCTCTTCTCTTGACTGTACATACAATGTAAATGGCTGTTTTCCTCACCTGTCTTCATGATGTCTCTGCAATGATGGTCTGTGATGTAGAATTTTAAGCTGAATAATACACTTTATCCCCCAAGTTGGTTTTTGCCAGGGTGTTTTAGCACAGAAACAGAAATGGAATCCTAAAAGATGTTAACATATCTAATCCAGCTCCTTTTATCAAACAAGTGCTCAGTCTTCGCATCCCTCTGTGATACTGGGTGCAGAAGAGATACTCAGTGGCCCTTCATGTGCTTACAAGTTTTATCAAACTACTAAACATGTGTGTTTTGTCCTTGGAGACAATACTAGAATTCACTTCCATTAAGAGGAAACATTTCTCCTATTTGTTTAAGATTTGTGTGATTTGAAGTCAACAGTCATTAGGAATCAATATAGTAATTAGTTTTTAAAAACGTCCCATTGAGGCAGTTTTATGAGTTTCAATTTATGTTTTATGATCCAATTTCTTTTAACTATAGACAATTTATTTTATTTTATTTTATTTATTTCTTTTTTGATACTTTATTTACATTTCAAATGTTTCTCCCTTTCTGGATCTCCTCTTTGGAACCTCCCTATTCCTTCCCCACTCCGCCTGTTTCTATGGGGTTATTTCCCCACACGCCCACACACCCACTATCTCATCTTCCCTCCTTGGCATTCTCCTATACTGGGGCATTTAAAACCATTCGGCCCAAGGGCCTCTCCTCCCTCTGATGGCTAACAAGACCCTCCTCTGACACATATGTGGCCAGCACCATGGGTCCTTCCATGTGTACACTTTGGTTGGTGACCCAGTCTCTGGGAGCATCGAGGTGTCAGGCCAGTGGACACTGTTGCTCCATCCATGGGGCGGCAAACTCCAACAGTTCCTTCAGTCTGTCCTTTAACTCCTCTATCTGGGACCTCACTCTCAGCCCAATGGTTGCTGTGAAGTGACTCTGGGGTATTCCGAAATTTTGGACTAATAACCGCTTATCAGTGAGTACATACCGTGTTGATTCTTTTGTGACTGAGTTACTTCGCTCAGGATATTTTCCAGTTCATCCATTTGCCTAAGAATTTCATGAAGTAATTGTTTTTAATATCTGAGTAGTATTCCATTGTGTAAATGTACAACATTTTCTGTATCCATTCCTCTGTTGAGAGACATCTGGGTTGTGCCCAGGTTCTGGCCATTATAAATATGGCTGCTATAAACATAGTGGAGCATGTGTCTTTTTTACATGTTGGAGCATCATCTGGGTATATGCTCACATAGTATTATGTTCATTTTTCGTAGGGTCCACCAAACAGATTTCCAGAGAGGTTGTATCAGCTTGCATTACCACGAGCAATGGAGGAGTGGTCCTGTTTCTCCACATCCTCAAAATTATCTGCAGTCCCCTGAGATTTTGAACTTAGCCATTCTGACTGCTGTGAGGTAGAATCTCAGAGATGTTTTGATTTGCATTTCGCTGATGAATAAGGATGTTGAACATTTCTTTAGGTGCTTCTCAGCCATTGGTGTTTCCTCAGTTGAGAATTATCTGTTTAGCTCTCTTAACCCTTTTTTGATAGGGTTATTTGGATATATGGAGTCCAGCTTCTTGAGTTCTTTGTATACATTGGATATTAGCTCTCTATCGAGTGTAGGATTGGTAAAGATCTTTTCCCAACCTGTAGGTTGCCATTTTGTCCAATTTACAGTGTCCTTTGTCTTACAGAAGCTTTGTAATTTTATGAGGTCCCATCTGTCAATTCTTGATCTTAGAGCATAAGCCATTGGTGTTCTGTTCAGGAACTTTTCTCCTGTGTCCATGTGTTCAAAACTTTTCTGCACTTTCTCTTCTATTAGATTCAGTGTATCTGGTTTTATCTGGAGGTCCTTGATCCACTTGGATTTGAGCTTTGTACAGGGAGATAAGAATGGATCAATTCTCATTCTTCTACATGTAGATCGCCAGTTGAACCAGAACCATTTGTTGAAAATGCTGTCATTTTTCTACTAGATGGTTTTAGCTCCTATGTCAAAGATCAAGTGACTGTAGGTGTATGGGTTCATTTCTGGGTCTTCAATTCTATTCCATTGATCTACCTGCCTGTCACTGTACCAATACCATGCAGTTTTTATCACTATTGCTCTTTAGTATAGCTTGAGGTCAGGAATGCTGTTTCCCCCAGAAGTCCTTTTATTGTTGAGAATAGTTTTTGCTATCCTGGTATTTTTGTTATTCCATATGAATTTGAGAACTGCTCTGTGTAAGTCTGTGAAGAATTGAGTTGGAATTTTGATGTGGATTGCATTGAATTTGTAGTTTGCTTTTGGCAGGATGGCCATTTTAACTATATTAATCCTGCCAGTTCATGAGCATGGGAGATCTTTCCAACTTCTGAGGTCTTCTTCGAGTTTTTTCTTCAGAGACATGAAGATTTTGTCAAACAGATCTTTCATTTGTTTGTTTGGAGTCACAGCAAGATACTTTATATTGTTTGTAACCGTTGTGAAGGCTGTCATTTCAATAATATCTATCTCAACCTGTTTATCTTTCAAGTATAGGAAGGCTACTGATTTGCTTGAGTTAATTTTTCATCTGGCCATTTTGCTGAAGGTGTTTGTCAGCTGTAGAAGATCTCTGGTGGAGTTTTTTGGGGTCACTTAAGTATACCATCATATCATCCGCAAATAGTGATATATTGAGTTCTTCCTTTCTAATTTATATAACTTTGAATTCCTTTTGTTGTCTTTTTGCTCTAGCTGGAACTTCCTGTATGATACTGAATAGATAGGGAGAGAGAGGGCAGCCTTGCCTAGTCCCTGATTTCAGTGGGATTGCTTCAAGTTTCACTCCATTTAGTTTGATGTTGGCCACTGGTTTACTTTATATTGCTTTTACTGTGCTTAGGTATGCTCCTTGAATTCCTGATCTTTCCAAGACTTTTATCATGAAGGGATGTTGAATTCTGTCAAATGCTTTTTCAGCATCTAATGAAATGACCAAGTGTTTTTTTTCTTTGAGTTTGTTTATGTAGTGGATTATATTGATGGATTTCTGGCTATTGAACCATCCCTGAATCACTGGGATGAAGCCTACTTGATCATGGTGAATGATCATTGTGATTTGTTCTTGGATCCGGATTGCGAGAAACTTATTAAGTATTTTTGCATCGATATTCATAAGGGAAATTGGTCGAAGTTTTCTTTTATTGTTGGGTCTTCGTAGGGTTTAGGTATCAGTGTAACTGTGACCTCATAGAATGAATTGGGTAGTGTTTCTTCCATTTCTGTTTTGTGGAATAGATTGAAAAGTATTTGTGTTAGGTCTTCTTTGAAGGTCTGGTAGAATTTTGCACTGAAGCCATCTGCCTGGGCTTTTTTTGGTTGGGAGACTTTTAATATCTGCTATTTTTGGGGGGATATGGGACTGTTTAGATGATTTACCTGACTTTGATTTAACTTTGGTAATTGGTATCTCTCTAGAAACTTGTCCATCTCCTCCAGTTTTTCCAATTTTGTTGCATATAGGCTTTTGTAGTAGGATCTGATGATTTTTTAAATTTCCTCAGAATCTGTTGTTATATCTCCCTTTTCATCTCTAATTTTATGAATTTGAACACTGTCTCTGTGCCCTCTGGTTAGTCTGGCTAAGGGTTTTCTATATCATTGATTTTCTCAAAGATCCAGCTCCTGGTTTTGTTGATTCTTTGTATAGTTCTTTTAGTTTCCACTTGGTTGATTTTAGCCCTTAATTTGATTATTTCCTGCCTTCTACTCCTCTTGCATGTACTAGTTTCTTTTTGTTCCGGAACTTTCAGGTGTGCTGTTAAGCTGTTGGTACATGCTCTCTCCAGTTTCTTTTTGGAGGCATTCAGAACTATGAGTTTTCCTCTTAACACTGCTTTCATTGTGTCCCATAGGTTTGGGTATGTTGTACATTCATTTTCATTAAATTCTAGGAAGTCTTTAATTTCTTTCTTTATTTCTTCCTTGACCAAGTTATCATTGAGTAGAAGATTGTTCAGCTTCCATGTGTATATAGGCTTTCTGTTGTTGTTGTTGCCGTTGAAGACTAGCCTTAATCTGTAGTGATCTGATAGGAGGCCTCGGGTTATTTCAACCTTCTTATATCTGTTGAGGTTTGTTTTGTGCCCAATTATATGATCAATTTTGGAGAAGGTACCTTGAAGTGCTGAGAAGATGGTATATTGTTTTGATTTAGGATGAAATGTTCTATAGATATCTGTTAAATCCATTTGGTTCATAACATCTGTTAGTTTCACTGTGTCTCTGTTTAGTTTATGTTTCCAAGATCTGTCCATTGTTGATCGTATAGTGTTGAAGTCTCCCACTATTATTGTATGACCTCATACAATAATAGCAATGTGTGCTTTGAACTTTAGTAAAGTTTCTTTCACGAATGTGAGACCCCTCAAATTTGGGGCATAGATGTTCCGAATTAAGAGTTCTTCTTGGTAGATTTTTCCTTTGATGAGTATGAAGTGTCCTTATTTATATTTTTTTTGATGACTTTTGGTTGAAAGTCAATTTTATCCATTATTAGACTGGCTCCTTCAGTCTGTTTCTTGGGGCCATTTGTCTGGAAAATTGTTTTCCAGCCTTTTACTCTGAGGTAGTGTTTATCTTTAACACAAAGGTGCATTTCCTGGATGCAGCAAAATGCTGGGTCCTGTTTATTGATCGAGTCTGTCAGTCTATGTCTTTTTATTGGGGAGCTGAGCCCATTGATGTTAAGAGATATTAAAGAATAGTGATTATTGTTTCCTGTTATTTTTGATGTTGTTATTATGTTTGTGTGGCTATCTTCTTTTGAGTTTGTTGAAAGATTACTTTCTTGCTTTTTCTTGAGTGTAGTTTTTCTCCTTGATTTTGCATTTTCCATGTATTATTCTTTGTAGGGCTGAGTTTGTGGAAACATACTGTGCAAATTTGGATATGTCATAGAATATTTTGGTTTCACCATCTATGATTATTGAGAGTTTTGCTGGGTATAGCAAGCTGGGCTGGCATTTTTGTTCTGTTACAATCTGTATGAGATCTGCCCAGGATCTTCTAGCTTTCATAGTCTCTAGTGAGAAGTTGGGTGTAATTCTGATATGTCTGCCTTTATATATTACTTGCCCTTTTTCCCTTACTGATTTTAATATTCTTTCCTTATTTTATGTACTTGGTGTTTTGATTATAATGCGACGGGAGAAATTTCTTTTCTGTTTCAATCTATCTGGAGTTCTGTAAGCTTCTTTTATATTTATGTTCATCTCTTTCTCTATTTTAGGGAAGTTTTCTTCTATAATTTTTTGAAGATATTTACTGTTCCTTTAAGTTGGGAATTTTCACTCTCTTCTATACCTATTATCCTCAGGTCCTGTCTTCTCATTGAATCCTGGATATCCTGGATGCTTTGGGTTAGGAGCTTTTTTGCATTTTGCATTTTCTTTGACTGTTGTGTCAATGTTTTCTATGGTGTCTTCTACACCTGAGATTCTCTCTTCGATATCTTGTATTCTGTTGGTGATGCTTAAATCTATGACTCCTGATTTTTATCCTAGGTTTTCTCACTCCAGGGTTGTCTCCTTCTTTATTGTTTCTATTTCTGTTTTTAATTCCTGAATGGTTTTGTTCATTTGTTTGATTGTGTTTTCCTGTAATTCTTTAAGGGATTTTTGTGTTTCCTCTTTAAGGGCTTCTAGTTGTTTACCTGTGTTCTCTTGTATTTCTTTAAGGGAGTTATTTATTTCCTTCTTAGAATCTTCTATCATCATCATGAGATGTGATTTTATGTCTGAGTCTTGTTTTTCTTGTGTGCTGGGGTATCATGGACTTGCTGTGGTGGGAAAGCAGGATTCTGATGATGCCAAGTAGCATTGGTTTCTGTTCCTTATGATCTTGCCCTTGCTTTTCACCATCTGGTTATCTCTGGGGTTAGCTGGTCTTACTCTCTATGACTGTGGCTTGTCTTTCCTGTGAGACAAGATATCAAGACTAGGTGTCAATACTCCTTGAAGACCACTTCTTTCTGAGAATAATTTAGGTTTGGAGAACTATGGTATAGGTTCAGCTCTGGGGTGCAGATAGAAATCAGATGGATCTGGTCCCCAGCTGTCCCTTCTTTCCTGTGTTCTGATTGCTGTGCAAGGATCCCTTTTGGTTCAGCGAATTTGAAAAGAAGTGATGGTCTTGCCGGTTCTGAAGGTGTGTTGGCACTCCTGGGATACCAGCTTTCTCCTGGCACTATTTGAGTATGGAGCCCTGTTTCACTGAATCTGCTTCCAGGCCATGGAAAGAAACTGGAAGCCCACCCCTCAGTCCCTGTGTCCTAAATATTCCAGGTGAGTCCCTCTGAACAGATAGGCTTGCCTACACTCCTGGGAGGCTATCTTTCTTCCAGTGTTATTTGGCTATGGAGCTCTGGTGGCCCAGGCAGAGGTCTCCAGCCACAGATGGAAACCAGAAAGCTCCCTCCTCCCAGCTGTTCCTCAGTCCCTGTGTCCCACGGATTCCGGGCAAATAATGCTGACCATTGTTATTTCTCTTACCCCCACTCAAGGGCTTTTACACACTCCTGGAAGGCTAACTTTCTCCCAGTGCTATTTGGCTATGGAACCCTGGTGGCCCAGGCAGAGGTCTCTCAACTATAGACAGTTTTTATAACAACACTTAACACTTTAAAATATCTGAAAATTATATCACTTATATGTGTTTTTGCATACTCTTTTGAGTTTTTTCCACAGATAGTGATTGAATGAGGGAATATTGAGTGAGCATCAGAGGTGAAGTTCTAGCTAGAGCAATTAGACAACAAAAGGAAGTCAATGGGATATAAATTGGTAAGGAAGAAATCAAAATTTCACTATTTGCAGATCATATGGTAATATAATTATGTGACCCCAAAAACTTAACCAGAGAACTCCTAGAGCTGATAAACAATTTCAGCAAAGTGGGTGGATATAAAATTAACTCAAATAAATTAGTAGCCTTCCTATACTCAAAGGATAAACAGGCTGAGAAAGAAATTGGGGAAATGACACGCTTCAAAATAGTCACAAACAATATAAAGTATCTTGGTGTGACTCTAATCAAACAAGTGAAAGATCTGTATGACCAGAACTTCCACTCCCTCAAAAAAGATATCAAAGCAAACCTCAGAAGATGGAAAGACCTCCCATACTTTTGGATTGGCAGGATTAATATATGAAAAATGGCCATGTTGCCAAAAAAAAAAAAAAAAATAAAAAAAAAAAAAGCAATCTACAGACTCAATGCAATCCCCATCCACATTCCACCTCAATTCTTCATACACTTTGAAAGAGAAATATGCAAATTTATTTGGAATAACCAACACCCAGGATAGCCAAAACTATTCTCAACAATAAAAGAGTTTCTAAGGGAGTAAGCATCTCAGACCTTAAGCTGTACTACAAGCAATAATGATAAAAACTGCATGGTATTGTTACAGTGATAGGCAGGTAGATCAATGGAATAAAATTGAAGACCCAGAAATGAACCTGCACACCTATGGTCACCTTATCTTTGACAAAGGAGCTAAAACCATCCAGTGGAATAAAGACAGCATTTTCAACAAATGGTGCTGGTTCAACTGGTGGCCTACATGTAGAAGAATGAGAATTGATCCATTCCTATATCCCAGTACAAAGCTCAAATCTAAGTGGATCAAGGACCACCATATAAAACCAGATACACTGAATCTAATGGAAGAGAAAGTGGGGAAAAGTCTCGAACACATCGGCACAGGAGAACAGTTCCTGAGCGCAACACCAATGGCTTATGCTCTAAGATCAAGAATTGACAAATGGGACTTCATGAAATTACAAAGCTTTTGTAAGGCAAAGGACACTGTAAATAGGACAAAATGGCAACCTACAGGCTGGGAAAAGGTCTTTATCAATCATATGTCCAATAGAGAGCTAATATCCAATTTATACAAAAAAATCAAGAAGCTAGACTCCATAGATCCAAATAACCCTATCAAAAAATGGTTAACAGAGCTAAAGAGAGAATTCTCAAGTGAGGAAACTTGAATGGCTGAGAAGGACCTAATGGAATGTTCAACATCCTTAGTCATCAGGGAAATGCAAATCCAAACAACCCTGAGATTCCACCTCTCACCTGTCAGAATGGCTAAGATAAAATACTCAGATGACTGCAGATGTTGTCAAGGATTTTGAAAGAGGAACCCTCCTCCATTGCTGGTGGAAATGCAAGCTGATACAACCTCTCTGGAAATGAGTTTGCTAAACCCTAAAAAAAGAACATAATACTACCTGAGGACCCAGCTATTCCACTCCTGGGCATAAACCCAGATGATGCTCCAATATGTCATAAGGATACATGCTCCACTATATTAATAGCAGCCATATTTATAATAGCCGCACACTGGAAACAACACAGATGTCCTTCAACAGAGGAATGGATAAAGAAAACATGGTACATTTACACAATGGAATACTACTCAGCTATTAAAAACAGTGACTTCATGAAATTCACAGGCAAATGGATAGAGCTTGAAAATATCAGCCTCAGTGAGGTAACTCAGTCACATAAGAGTAAACAAGGTATATACTCATTGATAACTTAATATTAGCACGAAAGTTCATAATACCCAAGATTCAATTCACAGATCATATGAAGCCTAAGAAGAAGGAAGACCAAAATGTGGATACTTCAGTTTTTCCTAGAAAGGTGAACAAAATACTTACAGGAGGAAATATGGAGACAACATGTGAAGCAGAGAATGAAGGTAAGGCCATCTGGAGACTGTCCCATGTGGTGATTCATCCATTATACAGCCACAAAATGTGGACATTATTGTGGATGCTGGGAAGTGCTTGCTGATGGAAATATGATAAGCTTTCTCCAGAAAGGTTCAAGCAAAGCCTGACAAATGCAGAGGCCCATGCTCACAGCCAACTCTTGGCTTGTGCATGGGGTTCTGGATGGAGGAGTTGGAGAAGGGACTGAAGGAGCTGAGAGTGTTTGCAGCCTCACAAAGTGAGGAACAGTGTCAACTGACCAGATCCCCTGGAGCTACAGGAGACTGGACCACCAGGGTAAGGGGGATGTGATAGGGGGTTTCCAAAGGGAAGACCTGGAAAGGGGAAAACATTTTAAATGTAAATAAAGTAAATATCCAAAAAAAAATCAAAATTAAGAAAAATATTTTGCTATTTCAGTAGGAAAGAACCTGGGCACAGATACAAAGTGAACCCAACCAAACCACACTCAAAACACTATAAAAAACCCACTGCCTAATTTTCTGTATCCCCTCATGGTCTTCTGGGATCCTTCAATGGGTTTCAGTCACTTTTCTTAGATTCTCCCTTCTGTAGGACACACAGTTTGTCTCTTATGAGCATGAGCACTCCAGGATTTCAAGTCATGATTGATGCTTTTCTTGGAGTCATCCCATGTTACTGGTATATCATAAATGCTGGGGAGCTCTTCTGTATGTTGATTTCCCTTTCACTAATAGCCTCTCCGAGGCTCTTTTTCAGGACTCCAGACCAATACTCAGATGTTTTCTATGACTCCATCATGTCTTCAAAACCACTACCATGATCATGAATTTCAAAGTACCAAATGTGGATACCAGTAAGAGGTACAACCTTGATTACATCCAGAACACAGCTTTACTATGTCAAACCAGATGAAATGCTTACCAGAAGGCCTCTCCTCAATTATTCTGATCTCTTCTTAATCACAGTTGCTTCTTCAGACCCAGCTCACCAGCCTTATTTATCCCAGCAAAACGAAATGTTCACTTTAGTGGTTCTCATAACCTGTTAATCAAAGCCAATTCTTCAGCACTATGCTTAAAATGACACTAAATGATCTTAGACTTACACACACACACACATACTTACACATCTTCTTTGTTTAATATGATTTCATTAGTGAAAGATGTAGCTTGATCAGAACAAAACTTCTGTCTTTGGGCTTTGTATCATCTTCTCAATGCCTGTTAGCACCACTATAGTATTCTTCCAAATATGAAATGACAAACAAATTTTGGCCAGCTTCAGGCACTTGCATATATTAAAATATAAATATTGGCAAAGTGGAGATGATTTCCTAAACCACTTTCTGAAATCATTAACAAAGATAATAACCAACTCTTAAAATAGATTCTGGCAAATTCCTCATGCACACCACATAGCCTTGATGTCTTGCTTGTTGTCATGGAGGTAATTCGTTACTCAGCTTCTTGGATTGGAAGGGAGGGGGAGGCACATCAGGTCTTGTCTCTAAATTCTCACCTGTGCAGAGGTTAGAAGACTATCCAGGATGTTGTTCATTTTAGATTAGTTATTCTGTCTTTTTAAAATCTTGCCTTGGAAATGAGAACACAGATTTGTATCAGTCTAGAATTTGTGTCCAGAGGAGGGAAATGAGAACTACACAATGCCTACTGCATCCCATGCTACATTTTTATGTGAGTTTGTTTGCATGATGTAAAGGACTCATTCAAGTCATCTAGTATATAGACTCATGGAGTCTCTTTCTTGTCCATCAACAAGATATAATCTTACTTTTCTGACCATATCTTAAAGAAAAACATTTCTCGCTTAGAAAATCTTCTTTGCTTTGTCTCCTTGCCCTCCTCCATTTTGAAATAAGAAAGTATTAAAAAGCATGATAAAGCATTGGGTATTCTCTCATTTAAAGTTTGTCACTGATAAATTATATCTCTACTAGGGTATATATTTTATTAAAACATGATTTTTCCAATAAAATGTGAGCTCTAGGAGAGCTGAGATTATGTATTTGTATTCATCTTTGTTTCTTCCTGTTGCATAATACTTAATAAAAATCAATAGAAATCTTGAATATAATAGAACTAAAAAAAAGAAGGATTTTTGAGAGGTAAACCAACCACATTATGTATAGAATATTATTATTAGTTAAATACTAGCAAGAAATATGAGACAGGAATTTTGGAGAGAGGTGGAGAATAAAATTGCTAATCATAGACGCATTAACTAGAAGCTGCTACAGACAGATGAGTAACTTGTCCCATTTATAGTCAGGCACATATAATATGAGACTACACTAAAGTCATTCTTCAAGGTCAACTTCAGTTTATTTCCTCCTAGGTCATCAAACTAAAGCCTAGCTCTGCTATATGATATTGAAAACTATGTTGTTCAATAAGACACCCCACACTTCTTTAATAACAGAATCATGATAGACCTCCATAATATCTTGATCCCATTCATATCTTGAGACCAAGTTCTATTTACCAACGTGTTTTTGTCTTCTGAGAGGCAACAAAGAAGAAAAATAACTTTAGATAATCAGTTTGTATTAGATTCTAGGGCATTAAGCTATTGTCTAGATGGCATCCTAGTGTATTACAGTCTGACAGCAAAAGGAATATATAATCATAAATTTGGGTCAAATCAAGCTATATGAAATACTTTGTATACATGGAATGTAACACTAAGATATGTTAAGTTTCATTGCATTTATCATTTTGATTTTAATTTTTACACTCTCTGAAGCTACAGGTTCAGTAATTGAATAAGTTACCCAGATAAACACTGCACCACCTTTATCATTAATATCTTCATATTCGTCAGTCACTATCTTCTACTTCTCCATCTTCATCAAACTACTTGATGTTCCTCTGTGTTAGTATATGTGTCACTGTTAAAATGATTCTGACTATACCTCTATTAATTATGCATCACAATTAAGGGCTTCTTTCATACCACAAGGATCTGAAAGAGAAACAAGTGAAGAGCTGAACAAGGAGATGGCTGCCTGGAGATGTCTCATTAGCAACTGCTATCAGCTGATTATACACAGTTTGCTGGGCTGGTAGAACCTCAAAGACTTAATCTTCATTTCAAGTTTAGATTTCTGTGCTATAAGAAACTTTAAAATAGAAGAAATACAAAATAATAAATTTATATAGAAAGAAATGGTTTTAATTTGTTAATGTTTTAAGGGAAATATGTATGACTCAAAAAAGCATTTTGTGATTTTTAACTCAATTATACTTGAATTTTATGGTAACAAAAGTACTCATATATTTCCTTTACCCCTTTTCTCTGGATAAGGGAGGGACAAAAATAGAGCAAGCTGTAACACAGAGACTTCTTATCTGTATTCATTTACTCTAGAAGACACCCTCTATTTGAAGGAGATTTCAGTTACAATTTGAAATCAATCACTGAGGCATTTCACAAGCAATTCCTTAGCCCCCATTTGTGGACTTGTTGCCTCTGCTTTAAACTGTCCCTCCACATTCATTGTTATGGCTGATTAACACAATATTTATAGTGACTAAATTTAAAACTGGACAACTGTTTTTTATACTAAATTCCACTTCTGTCACCTTAGTGCCCATTCATCCTCAGTTTCTATAACTATTCCCTCAGATATTCATGGTCATTTTTCTGAAATATGCATTATGATTTTATGCAATCCTCTCCCACAACAAGACTAGATATGCTTACTCTTGCCCTTGGATGGTACTGTTGCTGTTACTGTTAAGATGCTTAGAGAGACAAGCACTTAAGTTGTCAGTGATTTATGTCTTAGAAATCCAAGGGAGTATTTATGTTTGTGACTAGTACTGGTGAAGTGCTTGTAGGTCCCTAGCGAAAGATGAAACACAACCCACGGTGTGTACATAATTGGTAATACTTCAATGGGGATCACAGCCACTTCTGAGAAGTGTGTATTTATATAAAGACACTCAAACAAGATACTTAAATGATTTTAAAACAACTCAGGGCATAGTCTTGCCTGACTATAGGATGAATTCATTTATAGACTACTCAAGAGCACAGAGCAAACTAATCACAGGTATAGTATATTGAAAGCTACTCCCAACTTGAGAGACCAAAGAAGATTTCCATAAGTTCTCACATCAGTACTCCTCCTATACACTGAAGGAGAAAGGGATTCTGTAATACACGGACAGAAAGGAAGGGTTTGAGTATCATGACAATTAAATTGTATGAGTAGTCCTCTCCCTCAGGAAGTAGAAAAGAAAATCAAGACAGCAGTTTCAATTGTTTCCTCTATAATTAAGGAAATGAAATTGGAGGCATCAGGTCTATGCTCATGATTCTCAACTTCTTTAATGCTTCAAACTTTCTGTATAGTTCCTCATAATGGGGTGACCTCCAACCATAAAATTATTTCATTGCTACTTTATAATTATAACTTTGGTACAGTTGTTAATTATAATGTAAATATCTGATAACGTGGGGTTTCTGGCATATTACCAATGTAGGGGTCGTGACCCATGGGTTGAGAACCACTGATGAAAACAGATGGATAGCATAAAATCTGCAAGGTGGAAGAATTTATTTTAGAGCCTGATTGTATTTCCAATAATATTGCAATCTCAATATATAACCTTGCATATTATATTCCAGATAGTATTAATCATACAATAATATTCTTGTGGGCTTGAAAAAGCACCTTGTAAAGATTAATTCACTGCTGAAATTTTCATGATGACTGAAGGGAGAATATCTTCCTTAAATCAGTTTTTGGATATTGTATTTTTATAGTCATTGCAATGGTTAATACTGTCAATGTGACAGGATCCAGCATTACCTAGAAGAAAAACTTCTGGCATTATCTGCAATGCAGTACCTAGATTGGGTAAATTGAAGTGGGAAGAGCCATCTCTTCCTCTCTCTCTCTCTCTCTCTCTCTCTCTCTCTCTCTCTCTCCTTCTTGACTACAGACAAAGAGTGACTAGCTGTCTTGTGCTGCACTTTCCATGGTCTTCCTGCCATAATGGACTATATTTTAAAAATTGTGAGCCAAAGTAAACTGCACATTCCATAAGTTGATTTTGTAGGCTATTCTTTCACAGACATAAGAAAGATAAGCATTACTGGCATTTTCTGGGGAAAAAAGTTCTCTCCAAGATCACAGATTTTTTTTCACTGTGTTTAAACCCTGCTCTGGATTACTACAAACCACAAAAAAGAGTATAGTCTCCTTCCAGGAAATAACAATCTCAGTTCCATCTCCTCCTTTCTGGTTTTTTTTTTTTTTTTTTGTGTGTGTGTGTGTGTGCAATGGAATCTAGCGGGAATACATATATAGTGCAGGAGACATTGATGTGTTACCTATTATGCCAATATGTATGTTCTGGGCCAAAAGAAAGGCAACAGTATGTTTTATGAGTTCCTTCAGAAAAGAAAGAGGTAAGCTATCCTTCACTGTGTCAATTTTGAAGTGTCATCAGCTACCTCTGCTTCTTAGCTACAGAATGAGGATGTTGATGTCTGTTGCACAGATATTTTTGTTAGACTCTGACAAAAAGTAAAGTAAGACAATAGTCTGTATCATCCAGCACAGGTGTTCAACAAACAATGTTTGGGAATTTTACGTGTGTAGGTGTGTGTGTGTGTGTGTGTGTGTGTGTGTGTGTTTGCTTCATCTGTCTAATTGTCTGTATGTGCACCCTGTGCAAGTGAGTCCCCAACTCCATGGAGATGTTCCCTTTTGTTAGGATTACAAGTGCAGGCTACCATGACAGACTTTAAAAAAAAAATGTTCTGGGGCATTTACCTTAGGTCTTCATGTAGCTAAAGCATTAAATCTAAAATGAAAACTTCTTAGCCCATCTGTATAACATGACTTAGGGTATCTGGCATTTTTTCTTTATGTACATATTCATTTATTTTTAAATTTTCTTTTTTAAGCATTTGCTAGTTGTGAGTTATCCTAGGGCTTCCAATAGGACTGTGGTAGTGGCTCAGTAGATAAAACGTTTTCCTTACAAACATGCGTACAAGTCTTCAGATTCCAGAAGCCATGTAAATCTAGATAAAGTAGCATATATTTGTAAATCTAGTGCTTCTACAGTCAGTGAGGAAGCAACAGCAGGAGAATCTCAGGGGCTTTGGACCAGTATGCTCAGTATACATAGTACAGAAAGGGAGACCCTGCTTCAAACAAACTGGAATTGAGAGCCAACAGCTAAGGTAGTCTTCTAAGCCCAGCAACTGCAATACAGGAAGGGGTTTGGTAAGGCATGGAAAAGGCCCCCTTATCACCCATGGTCATGGTTTCTACTTAGGCTCCATCAACTGAATCTAGAACAGCTGCTAGCTTGTTACTTACAGATCATGTCCTTAGAAGTTCCTGCTCCTATTGCCATTCAGTCAACTAGAAATAATTTCTGACAGCCTGCAAAGGCTTCTAAAATAGCCTCTCTCTTTACATCCTGGATATTTAAACATAAATGACTTCTCTGTATAGATCAGTGGGCTAGAAAGCCTGTGCCTTAATTAGCATCTTTCCCCTGGATTGTATGCTCAGTATGTTCTCTCTTTAGAGATAATACAACTGGAGAGATGAAATGACAGAACTGTCTACAACTTCATCTTTAGGGGAAACTTATGAATGTTTGTGTATACACATGCCTGTTGGAGGGGTTCATTGGTATCAGAGGAATTAGAGGAAAGGCTCTCCTCTGAGCCACTCAGCCGTAAACTATGTATTACAGTGGCCATGCACACAGATTTTAAACCGAATGTAAGCTGCAAGGCTCTGATTGATATCCCTGCCTCCACCTTTGAGTCAGGGTCTTGTGTAGTTCATTATGGTCTCAGATTCCACATATAGCTTAGAATGGCCTTGAAAATTTTATCTTTGGGCTTCCACATCCCACCTGCAGGGATTAAAGCATGCACCATACTGCCTGGTGTATGTGATATTAGGGACAAAAACATGGCTTCACATAGGGAACACAGTGTCTTTACCAATGGAACCCCAGCTCCAGCATGATCTCTGTCTTTATTAAGAAGAAGTTTATTTCAGTCTACGTTGCCTCAATCTCTTTCCTTATCCTTTGGGTGATACTGTTATTATCGATCACATAAAATTACAGACAAAAAAGCTAGCAAGTGCTCTGTGACCTTGTTATCTGGTAAGTCTCTGTTAATGTGTAAGGCTAATGGGAAGTCCTTACATAATTCCTAAGCAAATAGCCACACTAAAGTAATAGTGAAGTCATTTCTGAAACAATCCAACTACACATTTACAGTTCAGAAGTCCTGTCTTTTTGTTCCAATGTAAACCTGTTTTCCGAGGTGTGGCTTTTTATCCTAGGAAAAATTGTCTCTTATTGGTCAAACAGGTTTCAATCTCACTATGGAGCAGAGGATCACCTTAAACTTCTGAGCTTCTTGCCTCTACCTCCCCTGACAAGTGTCAGGCACATATGTATGTGCTACCATGGATGGTTTTATGTGGATCAATCAAGGATAGCTCCCCACCAACAGAGCTACATCCCTCTTTCTAATTTTTTTTTTCGGGTTGCAACATTGAACAGAAGTAATGTACACTGAATAAGGTGTCATGTGATACTTTAGTATTCCTACACATTGTGTCATATGATACTCTAGAATCCTTACACATTGAGCCATATGATAATTTGTTTATTTGTTTACATTGTGCAATTTTTAAATCAGCTTAGGTAAAGCATGCTTCTTATTCATTGTTTCTCTAAGATGAAAAAAATTGAAATACTTTCTTTTAGCTTTATGAAGGACACATTTTATAATCACTATAATGAATGACATACAGTTGAACTTCTTACTTTTAACTTAGTAACCACTTGTCACATTAGCTTTTAATTGGTTAGTAGTGTTTTCCACTGTTCCACACCATTTGCTCTCCAAATGTCCAATAAACAACCCTTTTTCTTTTTTAAGTTCCATGAGAAGAACATTGTCAATTTGACACGAAAGTTAATCTTATGGATCTTGGTTGGCTTATTTCACATACTGTATTATGACTTTTGCTGGTGAATAAAATCTGTAATATATATATATATATATATATATATATATATATATATATATATATGCCATTGGGTATATAGAGTGTGAGTGTAGCTATAAATATATTTGCATATGGAACACATGTTGATAAAAGCTATCCTTTACTTCTTTTACCTTGACAGGGTCTCTCACTGCACAGAAAGCACAGAGTCTTTAAACTGTTGGACAAGCCTGCACTATGAATCACTTGCCTCTACATCCTAGCACTGGGGTTAAAGACATACACCATCATACCCAGCTGTCGTATATAGATGTTAGAGATAAAACAAAGGATTTCATGTTTATGGGACAATGATTTTTCTGACTGAGCTAGATTCTTACCTTTTATTAGTCACATCATCTCATGCAACCAAAATATCTTAAAAAGGAAAATTAATAGAGCAAATGTTCATCAGCTCCTGACCTCTGAGAAGCTTGAGTCTACTAAGGCAGGGAAACCAGGGAGCCCATCCCATATATGTCTACACTTCCTCAGGCAAAGCCTTTTTCATTGTACGAAGCACAGCCAGAAAGCTAGTTCCTGCAGAGACGACTGAAAGTTCTCTATCAGTCAGACCCCAAATCCCAAAGGAACCATTGCCTTGAAATAGTGCTAAAAGTTGGACCAATCATTAAAACTGTGTGCTTCAGGGGCACACTCAACTTCAAACTGTGACACAGACATTATTATCAAACTTTGTAGATGTGGTCTCTAAGACTGTAAATCACTCTTGCAAGGTTATAGCAGTGGTGGTATTTCTCTTACAAGTTGGAATCCCTTCCTAGCCATGGATGGGAAAAGAAAGTTTGGACATGACTTGGACTGTTTTGGCTTAAACATTTCTCTCAGACTATAGGAATTTAGAGGCAACAATACTACTGGCAACTATAGGCAACAAGATTAAAAGGATATTGCTCTCAAAGAGTGTTGATCATAAATAGGTACAGCAAGAAAAAATACACAACACAGAATGGAACACTCAGCTGCCTTATGAATGACACTATCAAAGTTGCAAATAAGCATGTTATTTCATTGTTAGATGCATTGTGTTCAGCTGGCAATTATAATAGTGAATGCTGAAATAGTGATACTTTATTCTTAAATCGGTCTTTCCGATGTCCTCATTTTCTCTTCCCAGATACCTTTCTGCCATCATGAGGCTCAGGGTCCAAGAAAGCTACTATTATCACCTAAGGTGATGTTTGATAAAGACGAAAATTGCAGAAGGTCTCGGTTCCCAAAGAGTGTGTAGGAATACAAGAGGTCAACTTTCAAACAGGTCTTGTTTTTGAGGAAGAAAAATAACAACCAACAAAAAAAAAAAATTAAAACTTTATGATCATGGAAAAGGAAAGGGTCCACACCACAGCTAAGGCTAAGCCTTTTACCTGCTGAAAGCTGGAATGCCAGCACAATCAACATTGCTGTTAAGGAAGAATGTGCTAGAGACAATGAAAATCTTTTCAATGTTAAAGTAGCAATGAAGCAAGATTAAAGACTTGTCTACTTGCATTTTTGCTCCTGTGATAAAATACTCTAAAACTAAGACAAAGTGGGGAAGTAAGGAGTCTATTTCAGGTTAAAATACTGAATAAAGTCCATCCTCTGTGGGAAAATCAAAGTAGGAACATAAAATGTCACAATCACAGTCAAAAGCAGAAGGAATTATTTATTTTCTTTTTCTTTTTCTTTTTTATTGTCTGTTTTAAATTTACTTTTTTTGAAACTTCATTTACATTTCAAATGTTTCCCTCTTTCAAGATCTCCCCTTTGAAACCTCCTTATTCCATCTCCCCTCACCTTGTCTCTATGGGGGTATCCCCCCCCCACCCACTCACTCTCATCTTCCCTCCTTGGCATTCTCCTATACTGGGACATCTAGCACCCTCCAGCCCAAGGGCCTCTCCTCTCCCTGATGGCTAACAAGACCCTCCTCTGCCACATATGTGGCCAGCACCAGGGTCCCTCCATGTGTATTCTTTGGTTGGTGATTCAGTCTCTGGGAGCATCGAGGTATCAGGCCAGTTAACACTGTTGCTCCCTCTGTGGGGCTGCAAACTCCTACAGCTCCTTCAGTCTCTTCTCCAACTTCTCCACCTGGGACCTCACACTCAGTCCTAGAGTTGCTGTAAAGTGACTCTTGTGTATTCCAAACTTTTGGGCTAATAACCACTTATCAGTGAGTACATACTATGTTCATTCTTTTGTGACTGTGTTAACTCGCTTAGGATGATATTTTAAAGTTCCATCCATTTGTCTGTGAATTTCATGAAGTCATTGTTTTTAATAGCTGAGTTGTGTTCCATTGTGTAAAGGCACGACATTTTCTGTATCCATTCCTCTGTGGAGGGACATCTGGGTTGTTTCCAGATTCTGGCTGTTATAAATATGGCTGCTATGAACATAGTGGAACATGTGTCTTTCTTACATATTGGAGCATCTTCTGGGTATATGCCCAGGAGGGGAATAGCTGGGTCCTCAGTTAGTATTATGTTCATTTTTATGAGGGTCTGCCTGATTTCCAAAGAGGTTATATCCACTTGCATTCCCACCAGCAGTGGAGGAGTGTTCCTCTTTCTCCACATCCTCACCAACATCTGCTATCCCCTGAGTTTTTGATCTTAGCCATTCTGTCTGGTGTGAGGTGGAATCTCAGGGTTGTTTTGATTTGCATTTCCCTGATGAGTAAGGATGTTGAACATTTCTTTAGGTGCTTCTCAGCCATTCAAGTTTACTCAGTTGAGAATTCTCTACTTAGCTCTCTTCCCCATTTTTTGATAGGGTAATTTGGATCTCTGGAGTCTAGCTTCTTGAGTTCTTTGTATATATTGGATACTAGCACTCTATTGGACGTAGGATTGATAAAGTTCTTTTCACAATCTGTAGGTTGCTGTTTTGTCCTATTTACAGTATCCTTTGCCTTACAGACCGAAAGCAACCTATAGATTTAATGCAATCCCCATCAAAATTCCAACTCAATTCTTCATAGACTTAGAAAAAGCGATTCTCAAATTCATATGGAATAACAAAAAACACAGGATAGCAAAAACTGTTCTCAACAATAAAAAAACTTTTGGGGTAATCAGCATCCCTGACCTCAAGCTGTTCTACAGAGCAGTAGTGATAATAACTGTATGGTATTGGTACAGTGATAGGCAGGTAGATCAATGGAATAGAATTGAAGACCCAGAAATGAACCCACACAGTTATGGTCACTTGATCTTTGACAAAGGTGCTAAAACCATCCAGTGGAAAAAAGACAGCATCTTTAACAAATGGCACTGGTTCAACTGGAAGTCTACATGTAGTAGATTGCTAACTTATCCATTCCTATCTCCCTGTACAAAGCTCAAGTACAAGTGGATCAAAGACCTCCACATAAAACCTGATACTCTGAATCTAATAGAAGAGAAAGTGGGGAAAAGTCTTGGACACATGGGCAAAGGGGAAAAGTTCCTGAACAGAACACCAATAACTTGTGCTCTAAGATCAAAAATCAACAAATGGGACCTTGTGAAATTACAAAGCTTCTGTAAGGGAAATATTTCTTGAATTCTTGCTTGCTTAAGTTCAGCTAGCCTTCTCTAATCTTATTTACCTCAGGACTCAGTTCTGTCTGCAGTTGAAAAATTCTCCCAGACTCAACCAAAGCACCTCTTGTCTGTCACCTACGTCAGCATAGGAGAAGAACTAGTCAGGAAGAGGGCCTGCAGATTGAAAAGACACTCGGGTCATTTGGAAGCCAAATGCCAAAGCTGTTTATTTCCGGAGCTCTTATATAGTCATTTACACAAGGTTAAGCACAACAACAGGAAGCAAGCAATGCTATCTAAAGGAAAGTCTTGGTCTCATGATTCTTAGCCCACTTGAGCAAAATATCCTGCAGGGGTCAGGAAATTAGCCAACAGTTCTCATGGGACCCAACACTCTTCCTGACCACAAGGGCAGGGTTAGCCAAGTCTAAGCAAGCCAACGCCTTTCACCCCACATGTCACTCTTTTCTTTTTTATAAAGTAGCCTTTGTCTTAGGAATCGATCTCTGTTACCAGTGTCCTTACCCATCTCTGGATATCACTGCAGACTTTGGCAGTGACTCCTGTCTTAGGTTGGTACCCTGGCGAGAAAGTTGCCCATCATGGAGGTCTACTTGTTTTGCATAGACAGCCATACTTGAGTGGTCTCTGTCCGTTGGGATAAGAGAACCTGTCTCAAGACTGTACACGGGCGACCCTGCTGTTTAAAGAGTTTACATAAACACAGGAGAGCAAGGCAGGCTCGAAGCAATCCTAAAATTCCTAGGGTTCCCAATCCAGCCCATTCTTTGATGAAGCTTCCCAAGTGGTGAAACGAGTCCAAGAGACCAGTACCATCTTTTGGAGGAACCCTAGTCTTATTTACCAATAATATTTGGTGTAGCAACGAATTAGTAAAATTAACAAAGGTAGCACTCCAGGGTCCCAGTAAATACTTATTCAACTGATGAACCATAAATGAAGCATTCTTAACATGAGTAGGTAGCATACATAGGAAAACAAGACCCATGACAAATGGCAAATAATTATCATGAGAATTCCATAACCAAAATGAGAGTTCAGGTCTTGTTGGGTCAGCAGAGTGTTGGCCACTCGGGAGGCCAAGAGGTCCACAGTTTTGGCCATCTAGACAGAGCTTGAAATTGCAATGCCAGCTCCCACAGCAGCACCCACGGAAAGGGCTATTGTTATGAAAACTGCTGCAGTGATTCCAAAGTCACTCTTTTCTCTGACAAGAGTTATGGGGAGATTCTCTCGATCACTATGCACAGGCATCATGAGTGGTCACCTCACTTGGACAATCACAGCTCCTTCGTCTCTAGCAGCGTTCCAGCAATTAGTCAACCTGCACTCAATCTCAGAACAGTTAAGCCTCTCATTATCAACAGTATTATTGCTATTATTAAGAAAAAAGGGGGAACTTAAGCAAGGAAGGGATACAGGAATAAAATTTTTATCTTTGATGATTTTTAAGGTAATTTCAAACTGATCACTCTGGTTCCAGGAGCCTGTGCCATTAAAGGCTATGCCCTGTTGTAACATTATAGGTGAGAGATCCATGCAAGCATAGGGTCCACACAAATAGAACCCAGAGAATATGAAAAGTCAACCAGCAAAAGCTGGGTTGCAATACCAATGTGGGTAAGCCTCTGGATTTCTTAGGTTTAACGCCTTGTTTGGCCCAGGTGTCTTCCTCAGAAGAACTATCTTCAGATTCCTCAGTTTCACCCTCCTCCGTGTCACTATCCTGAACAGTCTCTTTGGCAATAATTTCCTAGGTCTCAGTAAAAGCCTTTTGGACTTCATTTAATTGTTCTTTAATAATCTCATTATCTGCCCTCAACGCATCCCATCCCTGACCAATTTCCATAAGGACCAAGAGGTACGTGAAACAGTGTGTGGACCATGTAGCTCCACAGTGCAGCACCATTTGCTCTGAATTTGCTGCCAATTGGTTAGATTTAAACTCCTATTGGTCACAAACCAGGGACAAAGTTGATTCACATCTTCCCACAAACCCCTAAGAGCTTTTTTCTTTATCTCCGTTCCCCGTTTTTTTAACAAAATTAAACCCTGATTCTCTAAAAGTTCAGTTGAGTGTCAAGCACCCATGACTTTTGCAGCCCGTGAAAACTTACTTTCGGTTCGCTGCTGCTGCTTGTATCATCAATTCATTCTGCTCTTACCGTGACGCTGCTTTTGGAATGGTCTGTCAGGGATTCCCTTCTTTTCCAGGTCTCGGTGGGACCTCCACTTGCATAGGAGACGAACTAGTCTGGACAAGGGCCTGCAGATTGAAAAGACACTTGGGTCATTTGGAAGCCAAATGCCAAAGCTGTTTATTTCCAAAGCTCTTATATAGTCATTTACACAAGGTTAAGCAAAACAACAGGAAGCCAGCAATGCTATCTAAGGGAAAGTCTTGGTCTCATGATTCTTAGCCCACTTGAGCAAAACATCATGCAGGGGTCAGGAAATTGGCAAACAGTTCTCATGGGAACCAACACTCTTCCTGACCACAAGGGCAGGGTTAGCCAAGTCTCAGCAAGCCAAAGCCTTTCACCCCACACTTGTCATTGAGATTTTCTTCCTGAATGAAGGTGTGCCAAGTTGATAGTTAAAGCCTTAAGCAAATAATACCTTGGGAAGAACCTCACATCTTTTGCTAATTAGATTAGGCTCATCAGTGAGTTCTTGGGGATGCACTGTATCTACCTCCACAGAATTGGGATTATATGAGTATTCAGCTCTAAAGCACCTTTTACATAGGTTTACCCAAGGTGGAAATAAGGTCTAAGTGCTTGCGCAGCAATCCCTTCATAGTCAATGGGATTTTCCCAGTGCCCGGACAATAACTTATGAAGCAAGCTCTTTATTTAATAACCTGTCTTCCCCAATCCCCTATAGAGAGTTTCTTAGCCCATTGGACCTTAGTATCCCATTCTGAGCTTGCTCCCTGGAGCATTGTCATTAACCAGAGAGAGTTACTATACATGCCTCCATACTTATCTTGTAGTTTTTAAAATAACTGAAAGCCAGATGCCAATCCTGAATGGTTCCTGCCTTAAGAGTGAGTCTGAGAGCAGCCATTGATTTAGATATAGAGGAAAATATAAACTTCCATCAGTCACCTTAAGCAATCTTTGACTTCATTATCAGATGTAGTAATACAGAATAGGAGGGGATTAGACTTAACTTTTCCTTTAGCAAGGGGGGGCTATGTGCTGACTGAGCTGAAGACTCTTGCTTTTATATAGACCATTATGAGGTTGTTAAAGATTCAATGGCCAAGGTGAGAGATGAGTTAGCCAAGAGGAAGCAAGGGAGAGAGAGAGAGAGAGAGAGAGAGAGAGAGAGAGAGAGAGAGAGAG
>JADRCH010000302.1:140400-247494 GCA_019843965.1 Rhynchomys soricoides | reverse complement strand
AGAGAGAGAGAGAGAGAGAGAGAGAGAGAGAGAGAGAGAGAGAGAGAAAGAGAGGCAGAGAACAGAGTCAGGGCTAGTTCGAGTCTTGGCTTAACTCCTCACCTTGGTTACCCACCCTCATATATACCTTCATAAGAACCCTAATTGTTCTCCTGCTATTGGTGACTTTTGGCCCCTGAATTTTGAATTACTTGGTAGCTTTTGTTAAGGTTCTTTTGGTTGTAATGATCTTAAAGCAGAGATACAAAGAACTAGATAGAGAATACTAGGATTATGAGCTATCAGAATACCAGCAATAGCTTCGGGATTTATACATGCATAAAGAAAAGGAGAGAATGAAGAGGTCAGCTGAGAGCCCTTGGAAAATTCCACCAGCACCCCTCCCCGCCTTGCATAGACAGTTCAGAGAGCACATAGGCACCCTTCCACTCCTGGAAGAAACAGGTCAGAGAGCACAGAGGCCTGAAGGAAGAAGTTGATTAAGCCCCTACTACCTCATTCCCTAAAGACCAAACAGGGCACACTGTACCACCAGTCTTATTGTTTCTAGTTGCTGATGCTCTCTTCTGCCCCTGGAAACTGTACAAAAACTCACCGAACAGGCCACCTAGAGTCACTGCCTCTCTTTTGGGACTGGGACAACACCCAACCAGCTGTAACAATAAATTCCTCTTGCTTTTGCATCAATTCCCAGCTCTGCATGGCTCACACAGAGGGCTCTCTAATAATTAAGGCTCATCAGAATCTTACAAAATGAAAGCAGGACAGGGCTTCGGATATTTAGGGATGCTATTATTAAGCATGTATGTTTCATACATGCAAATAAAGTACTTAAAAACATTACAGCCAGTAAGCAGTGTGGCTGTAAGTCAGTATCCTTACAACACAGGCATTTAGCAGCAAAATATGCCTAATGCATTATACATGTAGGCATGAGGAAGAAGCTTGCCTACTCAGAGGGAAATGTGTTTCCAATAGCCGGTTTCTATTCTTTCTCATGCTGTACTTGATTCACTGCCTTTGGTCCACTTTGCCAGTACAAAAGCTTCAGCTTTTACCATGAAACAATATTCTAAAATCCACTAAATATATTTGTAAGAAAAGGGAAGCCATCAAAATTAAATTTGGGGCACAGAAATGGGCTGTTATTTAAAGCTGGTGAGAGATTAAGGAATTATTATTACTTCATAAAAAAATATTTCAGCCATGAAACAATCAATTCATTTTTCAGTACCTTTGTCTGTGTGCTAATTTATCTCCCACATACAAGGATTTAGACTTTCATTGGAAATTTATTGAGAAGTCTGACAAGTATCAGTGGCCTATGGTCCAGGACATCCAGGTTTATTTACTGATTGCTAGGAGAGCTGAAAGTTCAGACCTTCAGAGAGGAATCCTGTCTGTTATTTCTTTAAGATTATTGCTCTGCCTTCATTTTAATGATATATTTGAATGTTCAATGTGATCTTCATCTTCTTGAAGTCCTTGCAAAAAGAATGCAACCACATACACAAAACAGATTTATTACCATAAGGACCAAATTCTTTATTTACTTTCTCTCTCTCTCTCTCTCTCTCTCTCTCTCTCTCCCTATAATGTAGTATATTTAATGGATTTCAAATTGTCTCAATCTTTAAAAAAATCCATATGTCTTTGCATGATTTTATGTAGTTGTTTCTGTGTGTACAGACACATACATGCCAAAATGGACATAGAAATGTCACAGAACATCCTCAGTTATGGGTCTTCACCCTCCACATTTTTTGAAGCAGGATCTCATGTTCTGTTGTACATTTAGTAGGTAAGCAGGTCTGTGAGATTCCAGGTATCCTTCTGTGTTCAACATCCATCTCATAACAGTTACACTGTAATTAATGGCATATGTTCATGCTAGTTTAAATGGCTTTATGTTGGTGCTCGGTATCTGAACTCAGGATTTCATGTTTGAACAGCAAGCATTATATCAGTTGATCCCTATCCCATACCTATATCACTTACAGAATTTTTCCCCATAACCTTTAATGTATATTGAGAGGGTAAACATTCAGCAAAATTAATAGCAGAGAATGATTGTAATACATTTAGATCATCGTCTGTAAACTTCCCACACACAATTTCAAACTGAACCCTCTTTTAAAAAGAAATGTCTCTTAAATGAAGCAGTGATATAAGGAAACAAAGGGACTATTTTAGCAGCTCAAAACCTGTTTCACTCTGCCTAAGTACACCATTGTTCTAACATCTAACATCTAACATCTAACACATGGCACCTAGAGACATTTACATTCAGGTACTATGTACACCATCCCCCAACACTGAGCAGTTAGCACAGAAATCCATCAGCAGCTTCAGACCCCACCTACATCTAAATGCATGCATATCATACTCTGACCAATAGGATGAGTTTCCTCCAAACTAAGAATAATTAAACTTAGAAAGAGTCTTTACAAAAATATTCTCTGATACAGTCTGAAGTGGTTTGGGGTTATATGTAATAAAGCAGAACTGTTGTCAAGTAAGGTTCTATAGAGAAACTTTTATTTTTCTGTCTTATGCTTATATATAGCCAAGCAAACATACTATTAAAATCAGATCCATTATGGGAATAGACAATAAGAGTAGAAAAATGATTATATATTTTAACATATTTCTAAAATAGAACCCACCAAACTGTGCCTCTTAGAAACCACCCCATACTCTTCTTAAACTGAACAAAAAGAGTCCACAAAGAGCTACCAGGGATCCTTGAGGATCATCACATATATGGCCCTCTATCAAATTTAACCATTTGTTTCTTTTTAATCAGTACCACTGCTTTATGTTTGGCTAGTGTCTTTCAATACTTGACAATTTCTTTATGATTTTATTACATTCTTGAGTAAGAAGCCTAGAAACACTCAGCCTAAACCTAGACCACTACAAACAGTATCACCTGTATAGAGTTGGGTACAAGCATCAAACATACTGTTTCCCACAAAGGAACTCAATGAATCCTCAAACAAACCTAGGAGGCAAATGTGGGAAAGCCTGGTATGGTGGAAAGAAGCCCCACATGTCTTTCCCAGGTGCTGCGGTTCTGGGTGGGACAGGAGACATGAGGGAAGTGGCCGTGTGTCTTCCCACACAGTCCGACTGGCAGGTGAGAGCTGTGGGAAGCCTTTACCGGCCCTGCCCTCCAACGGTTCTCTAGCCTGGAGAACTGCAGTCACTGCAGGGTGCCACAGACAGGCTAGCCAGAGTGCAGCTGGGGTTCCCTCCGAGACTGAGTCTCAACAGCTTGAGGCACTTGGCTAGCTGCTTAGGCTTGTGTGAACGGGTATCATCTGGGAATGCTGGAAAGCCCTCAGTGAGAGATTATCCTCGGCTCCTTAATCAAGGCCTGGATCCCTCACTTCCCATGGTGGATCCAGATGAAGAGACAGTCCATAATTCTAAGACATTTATTTTCATTGTATGGAGAGTTGCGTGGATGGAATTGTATCCCTGCCCCTCTGAGGGAGGTGAAGCAGATATAGTAACTATGAAGGGGTGTGGCTAAGCCTCCAGGTGTCTCATTAACATGGGGATGGTTTGGGATTGTGTGGCCAGGCCTCTACTTGAGGAGGGTTGGTACTTGACAGTGATGGGAGCCAAAAGCTTCCTGGGAACGTTGGCATAACATTTCCAGTCCCATGGGAATTCCACTGGGTTGCCTAGAGTTTTTGCCTGTGCTCAACCACGTGCTACACTTCCTGTCATAGATCACTGCCCAACAGGTAAATAGCGTGTCACAGGAGATAAGTATACCATATTCACAGAGAGAAGTGAACAGAACACAAACATCTACATTCTAAAGCCAAAGAAATTAATGACCATTTAAAGCCTTCTCATTCCAAATATATATATATGAAAGAAAGGAAGGAAGAAAGAAAGAAAGAAAGAAAGAAAGAAGGAAGGAAGGAAGGAAGGAAGAAAGAAAGGAAGAAAAAAACAAAGAAAGAAAATGAAGTGCACAGTAGTTACGATCCTCTTCTCCATTCCAAGTTGTGTTTTCAGATCAACTGCAGCAAGGAGGATAACAGATTTCAGGATTTCATCTAAGAAAGGCTTTCTTCATACAGATGATAAATCTTTTCTTAATCCTTAAACCTCTAGATAGTGGCTTATCCCAAGAGTTAAACAAGCAATTCCAAAATTTCCCCACTGTGACATTTTAAAAAGATTCATGTGACACAGTATGCAGCCAGCTCTATGGTGCATTGTGTAATAACTCTGCTTTGTATTTGTCCTACATCTTTCTTCTAAATTCCCCACTTTGTGAACAGTTTCTCACTATTCCTCCAAACCAGCTGAGATACCATTGATCAAAACACTTACCTTAAATCTACATATGAAAAACTGGGTGCCTCAAGCACCCTTTCGTACAAATAAGCATTACAAAGAAAGATAACAATTAAAGGCTCATTCTATACTTGTAAGAATGCAACCTTGCTTGAAAAGCTGAAACAGTTGCACAGTTCTATGAACATTTCACGAGATATGTTTAAACTAGGAAAGCACAAAGTGAGAGTATACAGAGACATTTAGAAACTACAAACACAGTGGAGATCAGTAACTAACTAGGCATATAGAACACAGGAGACCTCTGACTAGCATCTGAATATAAGAAAGATGCAAAGTTACTTTGCTGAGAACGGAGAGCTAATCCAACAGAACCTCATGACAGTTATGGAGATGTACTGAGTATTTCTGGGAAAGAAAGGTACATTATGTTATTAAAGGAATAATTATCCTTTCCACCCCTTTAGATTAATGTGAACCAGAATTCCTGGGGGGTGGTCTTTTGGACAGGTGATTGGCCAGCCCAGTTTGAAAAGCTCTTGTGGAGGATGTAATGATATTTCTTCACCCAGAGATAGATTATATTCCTAGTGTTAGCATTTGATATTAATTATCCTCTCTAAATGTAGCCACATTGAATGCCAAGCTTCAACATACGTATTTTATTGATAACATCAATAAATAGTAGAAACTGATCAGTGGATATATAATAGAAAGTTGAATTTAGTATTATTGACTTTCAGAAAATTAATGAAGTAAAAATCTGTGTTTGATTAATTTTAATAATATCTTCTTTGAGGAAAACAGCTTAGATCCCAGAGTGTTCTCTGATTGAAATATGTATTCTGTCTAGTAAGAGTCATACAACTATCAAGTATAGAATGTTCCCATAGAGGCAGGGAGAAGATTTTGTAAGGAAACATAATGGTGTAGCTTCTTGATGCCCAGAAAGCCAGTAAAAAGAAAAGATAGAACAGTGAAGTGTCAACATAAACACACAATTCTTTCCTAAAAGGGGATAGGATGTATATTATGCTAGAGCTAGTTATGAGTGACCAAGTCTACAGAAAAGAGTACTCAGAGAATATAGATTTGGTCTACCTTAAATCTTATGTTCCAATTTGGTAACAACAAATCAATGAAGTTTTTACAGTAACAGAACAAAGAAAATCATGAATGAAGGCCCTTCTCAAATACATTTGGGAAATATTAAGTAGCATGGATAAAGGAGATACTGAGGACCTTCAGTCCTCTGGTTGGTGAGAGATCATGACCTCTTTAGTGAATATAGTTCAAAAAGATTCATTTGTCATTAATAAATATGTTATGTCAGGCACAAAGAGTGTTAAAGATGGTTTACGAAAAAGTGTAAAAAATTTTCAGAAAGTGTGTGTGCTTCTTTTAAGTAACCTTTTTGAAAGAGGGAAGGTGTATCATTTTATCAATAATTCTCAAATCAGTGCTGCCTAAAGAAATTAAAGATTTGGGGGCTAGACATACATACTCAGGTTCCAGGTCAGACTCTCTTGTTCAAACAACCAGCAGAAGTAAACAATTTCAGGCAGATATTTAATGTTAAAATGTGTAAACTTGCCTGTATCTGGTTTTCTAAAGAAAGTCAAAATGACTGGACAAATTTGGATGGCTACTTACAAGTTTTGACAGATGGCCTTAGCTGAAAGAGGGACAATTTGAAAGTGCATGTAGTTATTTAAAGAGTAAAACCTTCCCCAAATCTCTAAGCTTCTAGGAGACAATAGTGTCACAAGATTACAGTGGACTGAAAGGAGTATATGCTGCTTTCTGGGAATGATCAAAGTCTTCTGAATGAACGTGGGCATGGGCAGCAGAGGCACAGAGTATTCTGTCTTTAAATGCAGTTGACCACCTGTGGTGCATGTGCAGTGGTGGAGTTTCTTGCTCTGTCTGTTGATCAGCTATTTCTTACCTCAAAATTCACGGCTTTATCCTGCTCTTCTGTGTCTCTGGAGTTTTGCTTTAGACTCTAAATAAGTTATCCTTGAGTATCTTTTTTAGTTTATTATTGACTAATTTTATTGAAGAGACTAAAAATGTCAACAGGGAATACTAATTTACCCAGTAACAAAATAAGGTCTTAAAAATCACTCGTTCATCTTGCAGGATTACTCTCCTTCAAAGAATAGACACAAGATAATTCAGAAATCTTTCTCTTTCTCACTATACTTGCATGCATACTTGAACGAACACACACACACACACACACTGCTGCTATTTTGGTCTTTCTACTTCTCCTTCTCCATCTCCCTATGATGTAAACATATAACCACATTTAAAAAAGGTTCCCATCCCAAGAACCCTCACTAGACAGTAGCTCTGTCTACCAGCACTTGATTTTGAACTCCTACTCTTCAAACATTGCAGGGATATGAGTTCTCACCTTAAGTTATCCTATGAGAAGCATTTTGCCTGCAGCCTACACAGACTAAAACTCTACTCAGTGTGGGTTTGTAGAGTTAATTATATTATATATTTTGTTAGGTTCTTTTCTAAATAAGCCTTTGATTATTATTCCTTGTGTAGGGACTTGCAGGACTGATTAAGAATTTCTACTTCACTTATTTTGGTTTCCTTTGATGGTTTATAAAGGCAGATAGCTCCACACTCATCATGACTGAAACGTTTATGCCATGTTTATCTAATGACTTGGAATTAAAAGGTATGGCTCAGCAGTACACAGGACTCTGTTTTCGACCTTCACACATACTCTTTCTTCAGTTTTCTTCCTTTTTGCTGATCCCCCTACCTGTCTTTATAGGGCATTTTTCACAACACATTAGGAAAAAAAGTCATTCTTAAATGTTTTTATTTTCATGCTTGTGTGTAGATAAACTGCTTTCCCTGTGCAATGATAATCACCTAATGTGACAGTACTCATAGCTTTATCTTTCACCACTCTTTATTAGTTTCCTTCCTGTGAAATGGTCCTCCTCTTGGCTCTGTGTAGTTTCTATTTTTGCTTTTAATTGTACTTTAATATCTAATACAGAGTTGGGTTGATGACCCAAAATTAGGCAAATAATTTATAATTACTGCTATCAATATGACGATGAAATGCCTTGTAAATTACTGTCTAGGAGATAAAAACATTTTCCTTTTTCTTTATTCAATTGGTTAAAATAAAATATCATATACTGAATAACCTTTGATGTAACTATGAGATTTTTATTTTCTCTTATGCTTCCAACAGCTAGAAATCCAAGATTGAGCTGTTTAGTCTTTTCTCTTAGAAAAGGATCTCCTGTTTTCTGGTTAAGGCTGATTTTTGAGCTTTGTCCCTACATGCCAGGCAAAATGGAGTGATAAAGCCCTCCTCCAGTGTCTTCTTTGGGATCAGAGTTCCATACTCCCTCATCTCATTTGATCTAATAACTCTCTAATTCCAAATGTAATTTTAACTGAAGAGGAAAAAATCAGGACTTCAACAACCAAGGTGGAAAGTAGGGTCAAAACTCTGTTCATAATAATATTTATATACTTAGGAACAAACCATAAAATATTAAAGTGTTCATTGCAACAGCATCAACAAAAATAGAAATGAGAAATAGTGTAAGCATATCATTCCATCCTCATATCTTTATGACCCTGCTCAGACCCACTTTTTAGCAGAGTGGATTAAATGTATACTACTGGAATACCCGACATGTCCTACACTTGAAGAGCACTCATAGCCATTGCTAAAAGTTTACAAAGTGTCAGAGCAACATTATTATTAAATGGATTATGGAAGGGAAGGAAGATATCATTTAAAGCTCATGCATGAATATAATGATGCAATCAAGCCTAACCTGGAACCTATCATTAGACAGAATAATCCCAGAGACTGAAATAATCAAGGCTGAGTGAGGCAAAAAAAAACAAAAAAAGTAAACAAACAACAAACAAAAATCATTCTGTGGCATGATTCTCCAACTCTGCAGTCCAGAATTCCTTCTCTCCTCAAGAACTCAAACATATGCTGGTGTTAGACAAGTGAGTGACAAGAGGCAACAGTTTTCTCTGAAGTGATCCTTGAGAAAAAACAATGAGAATGAGGACATCCTACTGTCAACCTAATCTTATCTGGAAAGTGTTAGGTTCCACAAATTGAAGACATTTTGTGTTTTGGTCTTTTCCTACTTTTCTTTCTCTTGAGCTAGCACATATAAATGTTTAGTATCTTAGGGCATCATACTTTTTGAAGTGTGGGCAATCAGAAATTCAGGGTGTAAACCTCATAACTTCATAAGCTCAGAAAAAATTTGATAATATATAAATGCTGAAGTAAAGGCACACAAATCACTAAGTTTCAGAGCCAGCTGAACAACCACAAAGTGAAAGTGTTATGGGAGCATCATTTCAATGTTAAACTGAATAAATTTCAGCATAGATTGTTAGCTTTATTTGTGCATCTTCTAATTTACCTATTTTCTTTCAACAAGCAATGGAAATTAAAAGACCAACTAAAAATTTTGCATGAAAGTCATAATGATTACACAGACTGTATGAAGATTAATAGTAATTGTCCAATTGACAGTAATTAAGAACAAAACAAAAACAAAAACAAAATCAAAGCAAACAACAACAACAACAAAGAGAAAATCCTCAAGGCATATCTGTAAGGGTTCACTCAATTGGGATACTTGAAGTTAGAAAACCTACCCTAAATTTGGACAGCACCATCACATGCCTTGTTGTCCTAGCCAGAATAAAAGGGAGGAATTGAGATGGGCAGCAGCATATCCTTCTCTCTCTGTGTTGCTGTCTCTCTGTCTATATCTCTCTTTCTCATATACACATATACATATATACATATACACATATACATATATGTGTACACATATATGTATATGTGTATATGTATATATGGCTACCTTCAGCTCCTTGCTGCATTCTTTGTCTTGCATGATGTACTGTATTCTTCATCTATGAACCTGTTTATATTTCTCTGATTGTACAGTTTATCAGAGCAACAGGAGAAGAAAACAATGTACACAGATGCACATACACACATTTTACCATACGCTGTGAAAATAACATGATAAAGTAAAAAAGCAATTAAAATATTTATTAAAATTTTGTCTGCACAGAGAATTCTGACTTCCCCTCTCCTAATTGAAAAGTCACTCTGTGGAACTTTTTATGAATATCTCCTCCAGAGTGAATGGGTAAAATTTGTTTCCCTTTGCCTGTCCCTAGTAATCATGGCCTTCCTGGCACATCGTCTAACTGTACTCAATCTGTAAGAACCATATGTCTATGAGAAGCTTGTACTTATATATATGTTTCTGGCTGAAAAGTATACTCTTAATTGTCAGGGCATGCTCCTCTCTGTCTCTTTGATAAATAGTTCAAGTCAGGAGCTCAAGGAACATTAGTCTAATGATACTTTTGAAGAAAAAAGTTAGGATGATGGGTAAGGGAGAAATGTTATTCAGGAAAATGTCAATGCTAATGTCTTAGTTGATAAAGCACTTACTTTGCAATCATCAGGTTTGTTGGCATAGACCTTAAACCCCAGAAACTGGGAAAATGGAGATTGACAGAATCTTGGTGTTCTAAGGCTAGCCAGAGTACCCTAGCTCATAGCCAATGAGTGAAGATCTCTCAAGGAAATGGATGAAATTCTGTTGATGACACCTTAGGTTGTTTTTTTCTGGCCTCCATATGTGTATGTGTGTGTGTGGGGGGGGTCTGTGAGGGTGTGTCTGTGTGTGTATCAGAGAACGAGAAAGGGAGGAAGAGAAAGAGACAGGGACAGAGAGACAGAGAGAGCTTATTTCTCAGAAATGATAATCCTTTCCTTTATTAAATTACCTGGCCTTGATTACCCTTGAAGTGACAGCAGCAGTTTAGGCTGAGTAAATCTAGAACTGGAGGCAAACACCTCCTAGTTGAGGGATGGAGCAACCCACCTATCTCAAAATGTTTAACCAGAAATGTTCCTGTCTACAGGAAATGCAGTGACAAAAAATGGATGAGAGAAAGTGGGGGGGCAATTATGAACCTAAGTCCAGCCAAATCCAACTGCTAGGCCAATGCTCAAACATATGCATTTGACTAACAGGCATCTTCTTACCTCTTCCTTATTAACTATATAAAATAAATGTGCAAGGTAAAAACTTAGCTGAGTATTTGCAAGATTTATCCTACGTCCTGGCATCTTATCCCAAAGTGCTAGAACTAGAGTTAGCATCCTCCTGACAGAACAAATGAGATTCCATTTAAGCTGACCATCTCATCATCTACATCAAATTCTCAAAGTTCTAAAATCAGAACACAGTGAGAAGCTTTCTAACAAAAACACCAAACTGTTGATTCTAATGAGGTAGGTGTGAGTGGATACTGATTACTGAAGATTTTGGAATACACTTCTTGACTAATTGAACTTTTGTTCTCCTTATCAGTACTTCAACTTGTGAGGATCCCTAACTTCTAAAAGAGGAACAGATTCTATATTGGAGGCTGGGGGGAGGAGTCAGGGACTCTGTTAACCCAGGCTGGTCTTGAACACTCTACAAAGCTGAAGTGGTCTTTGAATATTGGTCCTTCTGAACCCACTTCCAGGTATAAATCAGTTCTCTTGGCTCAAAAGCCAAATTTCATTAAAACGTTCCTAATTCTTGATCCACTATTAATCAAGTCAATGGCTTAATGCTGTTAATATACTAGAACCACACTGAAAACATGGGATGGATTCTTCTTAATTCTTCAAGGAACATTTTAAGTTCTACAAACAAATTCTTTATAGAAAGGAGTCATGGAAGAAAATACAAGGAGGAAATAAAGAATCACAAAATCTAAGACTTAGGAAGAAACTCAATGGTTGCTAGTTGTTACTTTGTCTCTTACTTCCACTTAAAATTATTATTGTTTTCCCAGAAAAGAGTGAGTCAAATGTTATCTGAAGAACACTAATGATGAGGAACATAATAGCACTGAAGGCATTTGATACATTAATATAATGACTATACTCTTAAGTTTCTTCTTCCTTTGTAAATTGTATTTAATTTACATTCTGAAGTCAATTTCCCTTTAATTCTCTCCTCCCAGTATCCTCCTTTTCCTGTGTCACCACATCCACTTCTTTTCTTTTCTCTTCAGGAAAAGGGTAGGCCACAGATAGATATCAACTAGCTGTGGCATATCAAGTTGCAATATATCTAGGTACCTCTTCTTTGTTAAGGCTAGACAAGGAAACACAGTAGAGAGAAGGGGCCTGAAGGGAGGCAACAGAGTTAGAGACAGCTCCTGCTCTCACTGTTATAATCAGTAACACAACTGTAATAAATGTGCAGAGGACATAGGTTATTCTCAGGCCAGTTTCCTGCTTGGAGGGTCAGTTTCTGTGAGCCTTTATGGACAGAAATTAGTTGATTCTGTGGATTTTCTCTCAAAGTCTTCTTTCTAGCTAGACTGCTTGAGAAATCTAATTCCTCCAACTCTGTCTTCATAGGATTTTTGTATATTTTAGATAGTTTCTGAATCTGTCCTTTTTCATGTAGTGTGAAATCATCACCGAGTCCTTCCTGGCTCCAAAATCTTTCATATTTATCATATCAGTTACTGCTATGAATGTTAATGAAACAATAAGAATAGTCCTAGTTGTGTCTTTGAGGCATGATGAGATAGAAGAAGTACAAAAAAACTAAATAAAGCCTTTTCTGAATTACTAGACCACCCAAAACATAGGGGAATTTAAAGAGGAAGTATGTTGAGAGGGCAGGAATAGGAGGGAGGGAATCAAATCAAGGTTAGCATATGACAAAGCCAGTTAGCAGAGAAACCCCTCCCTTGAAGGCTACCTGTAAATAAAACACAGCATGTATAAAATAAGTCCCTGGGAAAAGGAAGATAATTATGTAAATGATCTATAAAAGGACCTGGTACAGATGTTCAAAAGATTTGAGACTGAGCTCTTTCAGGCCCACTAGCCTACTGCCATGTTCAGGACTGCCATTCTCATTCTTAAAAAGCTGTCTATTTTCACCACTATCCATGTGCCTGGTAAAACTATTTGTTCCAGGAGACAAGAACCTGGACATCTCAGTGAGTGTGTTCTAGGGCTGAATCCACATCTTTAGCAGATGAGCATTCTGTATGAAATGATTTTCCTCAGAGTCAGCCTGAGAAGCCAAGCTGGATACCTGAGTGTTTACACTGACCTGAGGCATACACAACCAATAGGTAGGACCTTGGCATCTCCTTATATCCTGAACTTAGTCAGGGTTTTTAAAATGTGAATATTTACAGAGTCAGGTGGAGCTTCTAATAAAGGAAGTTTAAGAGTGTCTTGTGTCCTTATGCTCTGAGCTGGTGCCCTGAACTCTGCACCCAGTCCCACAATAACCAAAGAAGATCAGCTTTCAGGTGCTTTAACACATCCATGATCACAGGCAAGGGCTTAGTAACATCTGCCCCATCACTGGGAGTAACTGAGTCCCCTGGGATCCAAGGACATAGGAAGCCCTGCCCAGCCAGTGGCACAGGTTCTTTCCAGTTTGAGCCAGTGCTCTGAGTAGACCTTGGGCGCTGGCTTTGTGCCTAGTCCCACAACACTAGAAGAAGAGAGAATCTCAGGTACAGAAGATACCATAGAAAACATTGACACAACAATCAAAGAAAATGCAAAACATATATAAAAAGAAAAATCCTAACCCCAAACATCCAGGAAATCCAGGACACAATGAGAAGACAAAACCTTTGGGAAATAGGTGTAGAAGAGAAAGCAGATTCCCAAATTAAAAGGCTAATAAATATATTCAACAAAATTATAGAAGATAACTTCCCTAACCTAAAGAAAGAGATGCCCATAAACGTACATGAAGAAAGAACATACAGACAGAAGTCCAAATAGATTGGACCAGAAAAGAAATTCCTCCCATCACATAATAGTCAAAACACGAAATGCGAAAAAAAAAAAAAAAAAAAGAAAGAATATTAAAAGCAGTAAGGGAAAATTTTCAACTAACACATAAAGGTAGACCTATTAGAATTCTACCAGAATTCTCACCAGAAAGTATAAAAGCTAGAAGATCCTTGACAGATCTCATATAGATCCTAAGAGATCACAAATGCCCGCCCAGGCTACTTTACTCACAAAACTCTCAATTGCTATAGATTCAGAAAAAAAGATATTTCATGACAAAACCAAATTTAAATAACATCTTTCCAAAAATCCAGCCATACAAAGGATAGTAAATGGAAAACGATAACACTAGGAGGAAAACTACACCTTAGGGGAAAAAAAAAGAAAGTAATTTTTCAACAAACCCAAAAGAAGATAGCCACACAAACATAAATCAACCTATAACAGCAAAAATAACATAAAGCAACAATCACTGTTCCTTAATATCTCTTAACATCAATGGCCACAATTCTAAAATAAAAAGACAGAAGCTAACAGTCTGGAAGTAAACAGGACCCAGCATTTTGTTGCATAAATGAAACAAACTTCAATGACAAAGACAGACACTAACTCAAAGTAAATGGCTAGAAAACAATTTTCAAACAAATCGTCCCAAGAAACAAGCTGGAGTAGCCATTCTAATATGGGATGAAATCAACTTTTACCAAAAGTTATCATAAAAGATAAGGAAGGACACTTCATACACATCAAAGGAAAGATATACCAAGATGAATAATCAATTCGGAAAATCTTTGCTCCAAATGCAAGGGTACCCGCATTGATAAAAGAAACTTTACTAAAGTTCAAAGCACACATTGCCCCTAACACAATAATAGTGGGGGAGATATCAACACCCAATTCTCAGCAATGGACAGACCATGGAAACAGAGACTAACAGAGGCACAGTGAAACCAACAGAAGTTATGAACCAAATGGATTTAACAGATATCTACAGAATATTTCATCCTAAAACAAAAGAATATACCTTCATTTTAGCACCTCATTTTTCCATCTCCAAAACTGACCATATGATTTGTCACAATACTGGCCTCAACAGAAACAAGAAGATTGAAATAATCCTGTGTATCTCAACAGATCACCAAAGACTAAGGCTGGCCTTCAATAACAACAAAAACAATGGAAATCCCACATATGCTTGGGAGCTGAACAATGCTCTACTCCATGATAACTTGGTCAAATAAGAAATAAAGAAAAAACTTAAAGACTATTTTTAGAATTTAACAAAAATGAAGGCCCATCATACCAAAATTTATGAGACACAATGAAAGAATTCTACAAGGAAAACTCATAGCTCTAAATGCCTCCAAAAAGAAACGGGAGAAAGCATACACTGGCAGCTTACCAGCACACCATAAAGCTCTAGAACAAATAGAAGCAAATACACCCAAGAAGAGTAGATGGCAGGAAATAATCAAAGTCAAGGCTGAAATCAACCAAATAGAAACAAAAAGAACTACACAAAGAATCAACAAAACCAGGATCTGATTCTTTGACAAAATCAACAAGATAGATAAACCCTTAGCCAGACTAACTGAAGGGCACAGATACATTATCCAAATTAACAAAATAAATGAAAAAAGAAATATAACAAAAAAAAAAAAAAAACCTGAGGAAATTCATAAAATCAACAGATCCTACTACAAAAGCCTATACTCAAAAAACTAGAAAATCTGGATGAAATGGACAATTTTCTGGACAGGTACCAAACACCAAAGTTAAGTCAGGATCAGATAAAACATCTAAACAGTTCCATAACCACTCAGGAAATAGAAGAATTAAACCACATGATCATCTCATTAGAGGCTGAGAAAGCATTTGACAAAATTCAACACTTTGTCATGGTAAAAATCTTGGAAATATCAGTTATTCAATGTCCATACCTAGACATTCCTAGATGTAGAAAATGCAATATACAGCAAACCAGTAGCCAACATCAAGCTAAATGGAGAGAAACTGGAAGCATTCCCACTAAAATCTGAGACTAGATAAGGTGGCCCACTATCTCCCTACCTATTCAATATAGTCCTCAAAATCCTAGCCAGAGCAACTAGACAACAAAAGGCAGTCCAAGGGATACAATTTGGAAAGGAAGAAATCAAAATATCACTATTTGCAAATGAAATGATAGTATATGTAAGGAACCACAAAAATTCCATCAGAGAACTCCTAATGCTGATAAACAACTTTAGCAAAGTGGCTTGATATATAATTAACTCAAACAAATCAGTAGCCTTCCTCTACTCACAGGAGAAACTTGCTGAGAATGAAATTAAGGAAATGACACCCTTCACAATAGTCACAAATAAATTAAATACCTTGATGTGACTTTAACCAAGCAATTGAAAGGATTGTTTGACAAAACATCAAGTCTCTGAAAAAAAAAATATCTCAGAAGATGGAAAGATCTTTCATGTTCATTTATTGGCAGGATAAATATAGTGAAAATTGCAATCTTGCAAAAAGCATTTTACAGATTCAATGCAATGCCCATCAAGGTTCCAACTCAATTCTTCATAGATTTAGAAAGAGCAATTCTCAAATTCATTTGGAATAACAACAACAACAAAAACAAAACAAAAACAAAAAACAGGATAGTGAAAATAATTCTCAACAATAAGAGAACTTCTGGGGGAATCAACATCCTTGACCTCAATCTGTATAACAGAGCAATTGTGATAAAAACCATGTGCTATTCATACAGAGACAGACAGGACAATCAATGGAATAGAATTGAAGACCCCAAAATGAACCCACACAACTTTGGTCACTTGATCTTTGACAAAGAAGGTAAATACTTACAATGGAAAAAAATCCAGCATTTTCAACAAATGGTGATGGTTCAACAGTCAGTCCACATGTAGAAGTATGCACATCAATCTATTTATCACCCAGTACAAAGCTCAAGTCCAAGTGAATCAAGGACCTCCACATAAAACCTGATACACTGAAACTGATAGAAGAGAAAGTGGGGAGGAGCCTCAAACACATGGGTATAGGGGTAAATATCCTGAACCTAATACCAATGACTCTAATATCAACAACAGACAAATGGGACCTCATAAAATTGCAACGTTTTGTAAGCCAAAGAACACTATCAATAGGACAAAATGGAAACCAACAGATTGGGAAAAGATCTTTATGAATTCTACTTCTAATAGAGTGCTAATAGCCAATATATACAAAGAACTAAATAAGTTAGACTGTAGAGAATCAAATAGCCCTGTTAAAAATGTGGTACAGAGCTAAACAGACAGTTCTCAACTGAGGAATATCGAGTGTTGGAGAAGCACCTAAAGAAATGTTGAACATCCTTGGTCATCAGGGAAATGCAAATCAAAATGACACAGAGATTTCACCTCACACCAGTCAGAACAGCTAAGATAAAAAACTCTGGTGACAGCAGATGCTGGTGAGGATGTGGAGAAAGAACTCTCTTCCATTTTAGGTGGGATTGCAAGCTGATACAACCACTCTGGAAAGCAGTCTGGTAGTTTGTCAGAAAATTTGACATAGTACTACCTGAGGACCCAGCTATACCACTCCTGAGCATATACCCAAAAGATGCTCAAAAATATAACAAAGACACATGTTCCACTATTTATAATAGTCAGAAGCTAGAAAGAACCCAGATGTCCTTCAGCATAGGAATGGATGCAGAATATGTGGTACATTTATATAGAGAGTACTACTCAGCTATTGACAACAATGCATTCAAGAAATTCACTGCAAATGTATGGAACTAAAAAATATCATCCTGAGTGATGTAACACAATCACCAAAGAACACACATGACATTCACTTACTGATAAGTGGATATTAGCCAAGAAGCTTAGAATAACCAAGATACAATTCACAGACCACATAAAGTTCAAGAGGGAAAACTAAAGTGTGGAAAGGCTATCCAGAGACCACCCCACCTGTGGATCCATCACATATACAGACACTAAACGCAGATACCGTTGTGTATTGCAAAATATATATGCTGACAGGAGCCTGATATAGCTGTCTCCTGAGAGGTTCTGTTAGATCCTGACAAATTTAGAGGCAGATGCTCACAGCCAACCAATGGACTGAGAATGGTGGCCCCAGTGGAAGAGTTAGAGAAAGGACTGAAGCAGCTGAAAGGGTTTGCAACCCCTTAGCAAGAACAACAATGTCAACCAACCAGACTCCCCAGAGCATCCAGGGACTAAACCACCCACCAAAAAGTACACATGTGGGGAACCATGGCTCCAGCAACAAATTTAGCAAAGAATGTCCTTGTTCGTCATCAATGGGAGAAGAGGCCCTTGGTCTGTGAAGTCTCAATGCCCCAGGTTAGGGGAATGTGAGGGCAGGGAGGTAGAGTGGGTGGGTGGGTTGTAGTGTGAACACCATTATAAAAGCAGGGAGAGTGGGGATGGGATAGGGGTTTTGGACTGAGAGTGGTGATGGTGAACCAAGAAATGTGATGACATTTTAAATGTAAATAAAGAAAATATCTAATAAAAAATAGCCTTCAAAGGAAAACACAAGAAAATATGCCAGTGAAGTATTCAGGAATGATTCTCAACTTAAAAATAAATAAATAAATAAATAAATAAATAAATAAATAAATAAATAAATAGGCTAATATTTAAGTGAAGTATGTTTTTCAAACTTGAAAATCCCATAATTCCAGCATTTAGAGTCTTGGACAGCAGACTTGCCATGTAGAGTGAGTTTTCCCCACATTATAAAAACAACAACAATAAAAACAAACAAACAAACAAAACAAGCAAACAAACAAAACCTGACTATGGGACTGGGCTGGGTAAAAGAATTTGAAATACCTTTTTGACTGTTACACTCTATGATATCATGGACTATTATGCCCTCCTGCCTCAGTTTCTCTTACTGTAGATACTTGGCATAGTAGGTATCTTAATATCATTGAGTAAACAGAGTCAGTAGGAGAATTAAGTACAGTGTGGGTTCATTAGAATAATTAGATGCTATATATTCTTGGCAGTCATAATTTTAGAGGTATGCTATAAGTGATGGAGGTATGTGAAGGCCTACCCTAAAGAGACTTCAAGGGCAATCCTTTATATAACCACCTTAATATGGTCCAAACACATTAGGAGAAAGTGACACTTGTTAGAAGTAAGATAACTTCGCTCAATGTTATGAGACAGTCCTGTTTTTTCCATGATATAGCTACCTGCCCTATATGTATCTTCTTGAGTTAGCCATGTTCCAAGATCCTAAGAGCCTCATACACTTAAAATGCTTGACATGACAAACCTGAAATTCTGATGTTTATATGGTTTTGGCCATAAACGTTTTAACTAGTGATGAGTAGGTGATTGAATGGCCCATGGGCTTAAAAAATATCAGTCTTTCTCTTCTATTTCCTTTAATTTGTCTTCTCCTTCCCCTTCTTCAACTTTCCTCTTCCCTTCCTCTTCTTCTTCCTCTTCCTTTCCCCCATCATTATCATTCTTCTCTTCATATCCCTCCCTTTTTGCCTGCCTGTCTTCCCCTGTTTTCTTTCTAACCTCTATGTTGGTCTCAGAGTAAATGATACCCTATAGCATCATAAAGACCATCTGTTATTAGTCTAGTGCTTTAGGATAGTTTGTCACACAGTCATCAGTTTTCATATCATTATACCTCTCTGATTAAATGATTAGTTCTTCCTATGGAAATCACCATGAGAAAGAAGAAAAATGCTGTCAGAAAAAGCATATCAAGGGAAATATGTAAGTTGCAACTAAGGTGTAGACAGGGTCACATACCTGCCACCCTTCATAGGCCTCAAATCAGCTGAGGCATACCACAGTCCAACCTGCAATTTAATTGTGTAGTTGGGGTGAATTGACCAAAAGTGTAGAATCCTGTCATGGTTCCAGAATATTGAAAGAGGAATAGAACCATATTATTTACTATAGGAGAGTGTTGTATGAGATCATAGTATGGAGATGTATGTGTGTTTCCTCTGTTCTTTTTTCAAACAATTACTACATATGGAAGATTTTGATTTCATAGTGTACTTGATTATGGTCCTATTAGAAGGTTTGGCTCTGGCACAGTGTGATAAAAAGTCATGTGATAAGACATTTAAAAATCCAACTGTTTTCATATGAGATTATCATCTTTATTTCTTACATGGTATAGTTTCTGCTCATTCGCTCATCATCTTACATCCACCAGGTCTACCTTTTTTCCATTATATTCACATGTCTATTGAATGCTCATCATCATCATCATCATCATCATCATCATCGTCATCATCATCATGACAACCAGCATACCAAAAAAGTGAAAAAGCAAGGTCTTCTTTGCAAATTCTATTTTATTGAGGATTTCACCAGCAAATATGTCCAGATAACAATGAACTGCAAACTTCAGAAGACAGTTCATCTATGTTTGTGAAGTCAGTGGACAATGCACTCTAAAAAATGCATGAATTTTATAACTGGTTTTAATAATTCCAAGAAAGAAAAGAAATAACTAGATTTCATTTTGTGATATTGTAGTAAAATTCTCCAGTTTTTACCATTTCTGAGAGGAAAATATCCCAGTTTAGTAGTAAGTCCTGATAAAAAGAATTGATGTCTCTAAGAAAACCAGATTCTCAAAAGTGAGGTCCTGTGCCACAGAGTTATAGCTCACACACTATATTTCTCTCAAATACCTTGTTAGTGACCATTTATACAGCCAATATTTATTCATTACAAGATCCATTGATGAACATGGCAGCAAAGATGATAGGATACACGTAGGAAGTATCCTTTGCAATTAAGATTTTATGAACTTCTACACTTAATGCATTTCATCATGGAAGAAATAATAAATAATTACCATAACACAATCAAAACATGTTGCAGGAAATATTTAAAAAGAAGGAATATATAGCATATTCCCACACTATGTCCTGGTCCTCTCATCCCAGCAGACTGGCCGGCCAAGCACTGGTGAGCAATGACCAAGCTGCTTTTATCTTGTGAAGCTCTTGACTCCATGATCACTTGGCTCCATGATCACTGCACCCAGCTCACTAGGTTCCCATTGGCAGGTCACTACCATGCCAGCCCCAGGCTTCAATATCCTCAATAGCCTCTGTGGTGCACATCAGGCAGTACCACACTTTGCCACTTTACCTTTCTCTCGGGATTCTAGCTGAGCTGTTGTGTGTAAAAAAACACAACACAAACATAGCTCAGAAACAATAGTAACTCAGTCTCTGGACACAACAACTAAAGCCTAATCTTGTAAGCCTTATCAAAATCTGAAACCTCTGGTGGTGAATCATTTTGGATCTGCCATACTAGGAGTCTCTAGTAGCTACATCTTATCTACATGTTGTCCCCATTCCAAAGGGACCCTCTCTCTCTCTCCTGCTTCCTCTCTTCCTCTCTCAGACCTCAAAATCCCCTCTCTGTGTGCAGTGATTGGCTCCTTTATTCATTAGGGGATTGGTTCTTAAGAAGTCACAGGTGTAACTCACTCCTTGTCTGAAGCCTCTCACAGGAGGGCAGAATTAGAATACAAAAAGCCCCAGAGCTATCCAAATTAACACAGGCAGAGGCCGGAAAATACCAATTAAAGCTATAAAGGTGAAATGGCAAGTTCAGGGTGATGCTGTCCAGCTGTGAATCTCTGCAGGGTACTGGAAAACATAAACTGTCCCTCTAGGCAAGGCTGCCCTTGTGGCTTTATGCCACCAACGCTTACCATTCCTGGAGAGCAAATTAGCCAGAAAATTCTAAGAAGAGAGATTGAGATAGATCAAGAGGTTCCAGGCTTGTACTGTCAAAAACTCAGTGTGATGATGTCCTTGGATGGAGCTGTATCTGTGTAGATAGCAGAAGATGAGAGCCTTGTGTTCTTGGTCACTGGGTATGGTTCTTGAAACAAGTGTGTAACAGAGGTGCTGGAATCAAAGAGAGCTGAAATCTCAGCAAAATAAGCGAAGAGTGCATACTTTCAAATATTTAGTCAACTACTTTGCATAGCTCTATTGCCAGTTCATTGATTCTTCTGCATCCACTACTGGCTGAGACGCGTTAAGAAACACATACAGTGTGCTTCTTGATAACTTTTGAAGATGCTCAAAGCCATTCTTACGTGTATGTCCACATGTGCATATGTAGATTTCTGTTGATCCTGGAGACTAAAGATTGGATGTCTTCCCTTGTCATTCCCTTATCATTCTCCACCTTGTGAGATCAGCACTCTTACAATCTTACCTCCTCTAAAGATACATCTAATTTTCTGTCTGTGCTGATGATCTACACTAAGAAACTCATGTTTGTGTACCAAATATTTTGCTGACAAAAATATTCCCCATGCCCTTTGTAGCCATTGTTTGTAATTACAAATATGGAAGGGTAAGTTAATCATAATATCCAACTGTGTATCACCATGTGCTTCAGTGAGATTATCTTGGAAAAGCACTGAAGAGCAGGACCAGCATGATTGAACTTGTGGAATTTCTGTGTTACAAGTGAATCTGATATAGGGATTGGGAGATGGCTCAGTTGGTCAACTGTTTATTGCACAAGTATGAGGAACAAAGATTGCATCTTCAGCATATACATTAAAAGATGCACACACAAACACACACACACACATACAAACACACACATTCACACACATTCACAATTGTTGCAGTAATTTCTAACCCTATAAAGGTCATAGAAAAAAACACAATCCAGTTTTATAATTATAAACAATGTGCTTAGATTGGGCAGATCTGGCACTCTACTATGCTTTTCCCCTTTGCTAAGACCCTTTGCTACTTGCAAATTCTCCTGGCTACTTGTTGATGCTCCATCATGGCTTTCTCCATCCTTCCCTCATCCCTCTTCTCTCTTTCTCAAACTTCTTGTCTTTCATTTTCTCTCCACTGCCCTATTGTTGGCTCAAGGCATTATTGTCCAGTTAGAATGGGTAGAAGGTTTACGTAAGATCACCTAAATACATAATTGACTGCTCATCTCTCTCTAGGAAGCAGAGTTAACATCAAACTACAAACATCATACCGGCCACCCACAACACTTACCCATTTTTGGCAAATTAAAAAAGCACATTCTCTCAGATATAAATTGAGCAAAACTATAACATCCTGAAAATTATAAGGTATGATACACACTGAAAATCCAGTCCATCATATTTGTCAATTTAGATAATGGACTCTATCATCTATCTTAACTTAAAGATTTTATAATTCCAAGCCTGAATTATGCTTAAGTAAACTTGTATTACCATCTGAAATTCTTTCTTTCAAATATGGAACTTCTTTTTTAATGCTAAACAAAATAAGTTCAAATATAAGAAGACTGTCACAAGTCTTCATCCCTATCAGTGATCTTAGTAGTAATTAAATATCACCTGAATATGTGGAAGCACAAAGACCTAGCTTCCAAAATTTTGCAATTTGTAGACAGGGCTGGCTGCTGGAAAATCCCTTAATTCCTTATAAAGAATGGAACATCTATATTCAGCCTCCTGGCCCAGAACCATCTGACAGACTTTAAGTGAAACAAGTATTATGAAGGACTAGCAGAGCTTAGCAGTAGAGTATCCCACCTCTGTTTTTCTTTTCTTTTTTTTTTCCTTTTTTTTTTTTTTTTGGACAGTACTTTTGTCTTCAGATAAATTAGGGCAATTCTTACCCAGTGACTATATTGCCATGAGTGAAGCAACTCCACCTCGAGGTAACGGTGCTCAATATCTTTCTTAAAGTGGAATGGGGATACTGTCAGGAGCATATATGTCTCATAATCAAATGATCTTTAATAATAAAATAACATTAAATGCTATATTCTGTGGATCTGATGCCTTCAATGACTATCTATATACATTTACCATAACTGAATTATGAAACATCAGTTATTCTCTACTACTCATTATTTAAATAATCTTGAAAACCCTTGTTGTAATTAAATTAGAATCTAATGTTACCATGGATCTCACTATCTATTAACTTGCATTTTTAAATTATCCTATATAGTTTGTAATAGGAGTTATTAAAAGGATTGGGTCTAAGCCATGTATTCTTAGATGAGTTGCATAGACATAATGACTATCCAAGAGTAATAATACTGATTTTAAATACTGTATCAATATACAAAGATTTACCCCAACGAAAACATTAAGTCTGTATCAATATATAAATTCTATATCAATGTATTTTACATCAAATATAAAGATTTCTACCAGTGTAAGATAATAACTGTACAATGTTTTATTTAAGAGTAAATTTAATGTCCTATCCCTATTTTTCTATAATATTACTCTGTCCACCTTTTTATTCCCCTACCCCCTTCATTTACCTAAGAAAGGAGGACAGAGAAGAGAAAATGAAATATAGAAATTCCTGAGTCTAATCTCTCTAATTTTCTCGCTGTCTAAAGCTGCAACATTTGCAAATTATCTTTTTAAATGAGAACATAATGAACTGGAGAGATGGCTCAGCAGATAAGAGCCTGAGTTCAATTCTCAGCAATCACAATAAGGGGATCCAATGTTCTCTTCTGATTATGTCTGGATACAGCTACATTTTTCTCAAATGCATAAAATAAATAAATAATTTAAAAATGAGAATATATCTATAATTTATAAAATACACATCTACCCAGCTTAACAGACTGGGAAAATTATGTTGATTTGCTTCATACTTGCTGAAATGGGGCAAAGAATTTCTTTATGGGGAACCAATAGGCAAGAGGAAAACTGGTTTGTCAAAGGAAGGCTGGCTGGTATTAATTGCCATCCAGTATCTATGTGTTAAGAAAGTTCACAACATAGCTGAAGTCCTGAATATGACAGTCTGAAAGGATGGATGGATGAGCTTTCTGTTCCAGAAATGTCCTAGAATCAAGTCTTTAGAGGAAACTGCTTTTTTTGTTGCTGAGGTAGGATCAAGCAGTTAGCTTGAGTGGAACTTCCCAGCTTCCCAGCACCTAGCCATCAGGGATGTCATTCTCCTCTTCAATTCTGCAAAACATAAACCTCACATGCCACATATAACTCTGTAATAACTTTAGTATGGAATATGCAGGGTGCACAAATCAATTAAGGAAGATCAATAACAAAAGAAAACTGACCTTCTTAAAGGTTAGTTTGATCACATAATTAAACTACAATATAAATTTTCATTCATGCCATCTTCAAGGATACTATGTAAAAATAAGTCATGAGAAATTTTTACCCAATAAAAGTCATTGGCTGTATGTAGACATTTAAGTGTCAGCTGGTTACAGAGCTGTCTCTGTGACCAGAAACATACATCACCATTTATACATCAACTATCTTGTTGATCTTGACAATCAATCTCCTTCTACTTGTCCATAGCAAATATTTTCAGGGGTGTCTGCCTTTGTTTTTCCTGATCTTTATCACACTAGAAGGAATCCCTAGCTACCTTTTTCTATGGAAATATAGATATAACATGCCCCACAGCATAACACATTTTCTGTTTTCTACTTTGATGTAAGAACATCCTTAAAATAAACAGGCTTGTTTAGTTCAGCAGTTTTTTTTTTTCAGCAATTCAATGTCTTTTAGTGTTGTATATTTTGGTTCATTAGCATTTAAAAATTAGAGATAATAAAACATGATGTAATCTATCTCTGGGAGGTCTTTGTTGCCCCCTTTTGTCTCTTAAGTACCTTTTAAATTACGATTAGTTCTGTCTAAATTTGCTTGTTCTGTGGAATTATGTGATATGCTTGCATTAATTTTTATATTATACTATGTAAAAAACTACTCTATCTTGTTACAGAAATATGTTGGACCATAGTGTGTTTTAATTAGTATGGGCATTTTCATAATGGCCATAACTTCTTTCAAGTGTATAATTACAGAAACAGCCTTTCCTGAAATTGAGGCAGTGTCCTACTGAAATTTTGAAAATGTGTCTATAATATGATGCACATATTTCAGTTAAAAAAACACTTTAAAATAAAGCATATCCATCTGCCAAATGTCAATTTTTTGGGTACCTTAAGGGTTACTTCCTGTGGGTAATGGAATTTGATTTTATAATGAGCAAGTAGGACATTGCCTTCCAATTTCCTTTGCTTGCTGCCAAGTGATAGAGAAATCTTTGTTTAAACCTTCGATGTTAACATGTTTTTTGTTTTGTTTTTAATGGAATTCTGAAGCCTTTAGTACACTTCTTATCAATAGCAGATCTATTTCATTATTAACTTTTAACAGAGTTTTTCCTGATTTATTAGCATGAGTACAAAATGTTGGGGCTCCAGAAATTGGAGTTCTTTTTATTCTACGTCGGAGAATCTAATCAGTTCTTTTATGAACTGTAGTCTCTTGCTTTTAGGGTATTTGTTGTTGATCCCTCTCAAGAAATTACTGCTTGCTCTTCGCCAGTGTTCATCTTGTGTCCATAACAATGCAATGTCTGTCTTAGTAAAATGTACAATTTTAGCTGGATCCATTTTAGCTAATTGTCAATGTCTTATTTTTCCTTTTAGTATCAATTTGAAAATCTTTTCTATGTAAGTTTTTGATTTCCTAATCTGTTTATATGTTAAAAATATACATTCTAAGATATAATCTTTCTTATACATAATAAATCCTGTAAGGGTATTAGTAGAGGCTAAGATAACTATGATGTGGTCCATCTTTGGATCCTGTAGTTTCCTTTCTACCAGAACTAACACTATCTCATCCTTGGCTGATAATTTCCTCAGGCTATTTAAATATTTGTCACCCTATAAGGTTCAAAATAAATTACTCAGCTCTCAGCTCTTGAGGAGCCAAGCCAATTGCAGATCGGATCCAGTTAATATCTTCTCGTAGTTTCTGAATATTTTTAGTTGGTTTCTTCTGATTCCAGCCTTTGTGGCCTAATCCTTTGTAGACTTATTTTATATATACCTAATATAATCCCATCTTTGTAATTTTTGAGGGGTGTTTTGCAATCTCCAACAAGGCAAAGGTTTGTTTTATTTGTTTGTTTGTTTGTTTGGTTTTTTTTTTCTTCTTCAACATTCTTTTTTGGATGTTTATATATGAAATAGCCAATACGATATCATTTATTTAGTAATAAATAATGGATTGAGGAAATTGTTTTCAAATCACCTCCAAAGGCTGTTATATAAAATATTGATACAAGGTAGGGCTATTTAATATTCCTTGTGGCAGGACTTTCCAATAGTATCTTTTTATTGGAAATTTTTTATTAGAGGTAGGTACTGAAAAAGCAAACCTCTCTATCTTAATCAGGTAGAGGAATTGTGAACAATCTTTTAGATCAATCACTATGATGGGCCATGCCTTAGGCAATGAAGAAGGAAATGGAATTCCAGACTGCAGAGAACCCATTAGCTGAATAGTCTCATTAAGTTTTCTGAAATCTGTCAACATCCTTCATTGGCCAGACATCCTTTTAATGACAGATACCAGAAAATTTCAAGGGCTAGTGGAATCTTCTATATACTGAGCTTCCAGCTGTTCCTGGACTAGGTTTTCTAGTTCCTGCAGTTTTTCTTTTGTCATTTGTTCAATACAAATGAGTTTTTCAGTTAGCCACCTTAGTGTTAAGGCTGTTTGTGTTCTGTCAGCAGTGGCTCCTTCATGTCAAGTTGAATTGTCTGTCCTTGCTATATTTTGTTTATGGACAGCCTGGGCAGTCAGCAACTATCTTTGATAACATTTTTTGACTAATTTGATTTTTTTTAAAATTATGAACTGACTGGCTTTGTGGCCAATCACTGAAACTGAAGAGATATTAATAGTTTCAACTCCTTGAAATTTGGGTATTTACTTCTTGAAGAGGCCAACCTTTAGGCCAAGCTTTTAGAGAGAGAATCTTCTGCAACATCACCCATGCCTTCAATTTCATTATTGGTTATTAGTATTCTTAGCTTGGGCCTTTGATCCTCTATAGATGTTTGCCAAAATAGTCTTTTTTTTTTTTGCTGCTTTTTTGGTTTGATGAATTGCCTGTATAATTTGCATCAGCCTTGTTTTTGGTATCACAGTGTCTGTTTTCAGAATAGTGCTGTTTGCTTGTCCTGAAAAAGAAAACTCTCCCTGCCTGGCATTGGAGCCTGCAAGAGGCTCCCCTGGGAGTTTTTGGTAAAATGTAGCCCCATTTGTCTGTTGTTGCTATGCATCCCCTAGTCTAATGTCAGCCTCTCCCATTTCTTTACATATTCCAGAAGTCATAGGCTCCCATTTGGGATTAATTTTGTGTTCTCTATAGTGAATTTTGAAATGACCCAGCTTACCACAGTTAGGACATTTGAAATTTTGTGTTATCTCAAGGCCTTAGTTGCAGCTTCTCTTACTAAGGTTATATAAGACAAAACGGCCAAACATTAACTATATATCTAATCCACTGAACTATTGATGTTTACCTTGCCATCAATGGTCTGATTACTTCTTTGCATTTAGCATTCACATCTTCAAAATCTAAAGACAACGTTAGTTCATTTGTTTCTTAAAGATCTGATATACTTCTTTCAATAGAAGAAGTCAACCTTCATAAAAAGTCAGGGATTGTTTCTTTTGGACCTTGCATGACTTGAGAAAATCATCATTTTCCTTGTTTCTTTGACTTTGTCCCAGGCATTTAGTGCTGCCAAGTGACACAATATCAAGGTTTCTTCATCATATTTGGCCTGCACCACTACCTCAGCAAAATGACCTTCACCAGGTAGCAGATCTTTAGAAATATTTCGACCTCTGGCACTATTTTGTCACTCTATCACCTTCACGTCTTCTCTCTACCATAAGAACCATTATAAAAGTAACCCAGGTTCTACCACTGCTTGTGTCATATCCTTCCAGTTTTGGGGGATGATTCTATTTTTAATAGCCCAAGAAGTCAGGATTTGTTTTATGAATGGTGAATCTATTCCAAAATTAGTGGAATTTTCCTTAAATTTTCTCACTTATAACACACCCATGGGCTGCTATTTGAGTTCCTGATAACCCTGTGGATGATTATCATCTGCTGGTCTTTGTTGTATACTAAACAACCTTTGGTTGGCTTTCCCTAATTTTATCTTCTGTCTCTATTTGAGCATTTTTCTTAATTAGTTCCCCCTTAATGTTTGTGTGCATGTTTCCTATTTCTCCTTTTGTTGTTCTTCCTCTTGATGATAGGCTCCTGTATCCTCTGATCAAGGTACTGCTTCCACATTTTAATTTTTCTCTATATTGTAATTCTGATATTCTGCTCTCTATTTTAATTTGATTGATTACTTTTAAAAGGTTCTCCTCCAAGTCTTGCTTCCAATCCTCACTATTTTCTCTCTGCTGTGCCATCTAATATGTGAGCTATTACATTTCTTGTTCTAGTGCCTTTTCCATCTCCTGTCTCCTACCTTGACTTTCTTCTCTCTGTTACTTATGATCTACAAATTCTTGTTCGATTAGTTCTACTGTTTCCTCTAGGCCATGGTGCTGTCTTCAATTTCTCTTTCTATTATTCATAGTTCTCTATAAATTCCTGTATCTTTTATTCTAGGCCCTGCTTCTGAAATTTTAATTTCTCTTTATATTGTAGTTCTGATATTGTAGCATCTACCTTATTTTGATTTACTAACTTTCTTAAATTATTCTCTAGACTGTGCTTCCAAATTGTATCACTGCCTCATTGCTGTTTAGTCTGACCTATGAAATTATGCATTTTTTATTTTAACATACTTTCTAGTTCCTGTCTTCAATCTTCACTTTCCTCCTTCTGTTGCTTCTCTTGATTATAAATTCCTTTAGTTCCAATGTTTTGTCTATGTCATGTTGCCAAGTCTTAAGTTTATCTCTCTGTTACTCAGTCTCATTTATCAATTTCTGCATCCTTTGTTCTAGCATCTTTTCCCCTCTTGTCACTAACCTTCATTTTTCTTTCTCTGTCACTTATCAATTATTGCAATAATTTCCAATCCTAAAGAGCCCATATAAAAACACACAACTGAGTTATTATAATCCTAAACTATATGCCTAGATCGGGCATATCTAGCAATATACTCAACATTTCCCTAGCTATTAGACCCTTTGCCACTTGCCACTTGTGGTTTCTCTTGTCCATTCTGTTCTTCTCTAACATGGTTTCCTCCTCCTCTTCTTCCTCCATTCCCCTTCTCTCTTCCTCTCCCAAATCTCTTATTCCACGTATCCCATCCACTGCTCAGTTACAAGCTCTAGGTATTACTGACCAGGTAGAATGGGGAGAAGGTGCACATGAGATCATCTGAATACATTATCAACTGCAACTTCTTTGAGTAAGCAGAATTAACATCAGAATACAAACTGCATCTGTGCAAACAACAACACACAATCACATACATATATGCACACATACTGTAAATACATACACATACATACAAACACACACACACAAGAAAAATAAGAACATAACTTAACCCTAGTCCATTTCAACAGCATTCATGAAAAAATGTCTTTTGATTGATTGTATGTTGGTCAATATGGGGAAATACTTATTTTTCTATGGTTCAGAATGCACTTGAGCTAACTTTAACTCCCTTCCTTTTATGTGCAGGTGTGACGGAAAGTTTGCTGTGTTTAGTAATACTTCTTAGATCTGTAAACACACATATGCTTTTAAAGCTTTGTAGTAAGCCTGAGTTTATATGGATATGATAAGTTTTTCTTTTTCTCAAAGAAGGTACAGTGTTCTTAAACCATGTAGCCATAATGTTTTATATACTGTTTAAAGTTTACCCTTGTGTTATATCAATGTTGATTTCTCCACCATCATATCTTGTTTCAATCCAGGCATGGCAATATAATGGTTATACCAAGAATCTCCTTTCTCAAGTTTGTGTAAACAGTTGTTACCATTCATTCTCTACCTTTCCAATAAATGCTGATCACCTAGTGGCTGAGCATAATAGAGAATAGGGTGAGATGAATACCAAACACAAAGGTGAGACTGAAGAGGGAAATTCAGATCAGTAGCAAGATGGAGGAATTGAAGCCATAAATAAGGGGTCTGAAGAGTCCGATAAAAATTAATATACAAATATCATTGGGTGGGCCTGGGTGGTAGCCATATTAGCATAGAAAGTAAAGAGAGATCACTTAATTTCTTAACTATTGACTTGCAGTGATAAACAAATCTTATTTTCTCTCTGTCTTTATTGGAAACTACCATAAAGTAAAAACATACCACTTCCAGTTTACTTCATTGCTACATTTATATTAAGGAAATTTAATTTAGAGATGGCAACCAACATGGGGCATAAATATGTTATATTAAATATTTAATCTCATATCAGAAATTTCTACTCCACCTTTGATCATTTCAGGATAATAATCTCAAAACCTTTATATTTCTAATAAGCCTTAATAAACACCAAAGTTGGGGCAGCATCTACATACCAAGATATGTCTAATTCCATATCAATAACACTGAATTACAACGTGCTATGTTCCATCTTGTCTGGTCTTTACTCCCACTGGCCAGCCCTCATATTCTTGTTTTAATGATAAAATTACCTTGCCCATGGAGATATTCCTCTCACAACCTTCTCTCTCTCTTCCTCCTTGTGGTACCTGCCTCTGATCCCTAGCCCAGCAACCAAAAATCTCTGCCTATCTCTTTTATGTCCAGCTGTAAGCTATAGGCATCTTTATTTATTAATCAGGGATAACATGGGGGAGGAGAGTCAAAGTTATATTTGGGACTATATGCCAATTCTCTTGTCCAGGGGGTTTGACAATCAGACTTTAGGGGCAAGTATTTAATAGTACAATACATAGCAGAAGGCCAAACCTCAACGAATTCTCCCTTGATATTACCTGGCTAAGTGTGGAGCCCTAGGAACATAAATAAACTTGGCTTTGCTGCCTAGTGCTCTAGCCATTTTTCTACTGTGTGAAATTCTGTCAAAATGCTGTAGTAGTCTCATCTAGTTAATACTGTATGTTTATGGTTATTTTCTAGCTGACCTGGACTACTAGAACAATTTTGGGAGAGATTCAGAATGAATATGTTGCTTTTATCAAACAAGTTATATGAGAGGTTCTTATGCTAAAAATACAAAGCAGAAAGTTATGGCCATACAGATGTTGACTCATCACCTGCTTAATACAAGTGTTTTCCTTACAGATTTATGACCCATGGTTTGAGCTACTATTTTCTAGTTCACAAAATAAAAGCCTATTTCTGATGTTTGTGTATATATGATTCAAAATTATGAATTCCATATTAAATATGGGCATATATAATATGATTTTTCCTTCTTTTATGACAATAAATTAAAAATAGAAAACTTTTATAATTGGACATATCAAAAAATTAATGTTCTTCTTCTACTCCAGGAGCTAGTTTTAATTATTTCTAATATTTAGATATGAGTTCTTTCAATGTAGCGAATCTCAACAAAATGTTTAGGTTTTAATACTCAACCATTTTATATTTTATGACAAGAGATAAGAGTTCTTAAAAAGAATTATTTTTCTTATAGATTATTTATCAATAAAATCTAAAGCACCATCAGTTAATTTTATGTTTGCTATTCAATTATGAGGTAAACTAAACACCATTCCCCCCAAAAAGAAATAAGTGTCAGCATTTAGAGGGAATTTGTAAAATGTGAGTAATGTTCACTAAGGGCTAAACATGATCCCTTCTATAAATTCCTGCATTTCCCAAATATTATAAATGTACAAATCAAGAAAGTTTGAGGTTAAATGAATAAGTATTATCTGCATTGGGATAATGGAAAATTAATGAGACCCTGAACCCAGACTCTTTACACAGCTACAGTGATAAATGAATTACATAAGAAAAGATAGTGTTTATAATGGGAAATATTATAATAGTTAAAACTGGTGCTTATAAATATTTTTGCCATATGTGATAATGGGCATGGGATAAAATAAAGGAAGTTCATGGCATAAATGAAACACATACCATTATCTCCACTGTATTAAATGTAAGTAAGAGTCAATGTGATTAAGTAAGATATAATTTCCTAGATTTATATTTCAAGTTTATGATCTACAACTTTTATTTAAGTTGTCAAAAACATGTAAGTTATTGAATAACTAGTACTAGTTATTCAGTCAATACTAGAAGAGTGCTGAAGGGAAAGAAACGCATGTTGATAAATGGTGGCCACGCATATGGATATTCAGAGATGTGTTGGTTTTCATAAGTTTTACCTAGAGACTGGCATTATTAGGTGTGGCCCTATTGAAAGAAATGTATCACTGTTGCTGTGGGCTTTGAGGCCATTCTCCTAGCAGTTTGGAAGCAACTCCTCTGCTTTGGAACAAGATGTGGAACTCAGCTCCTTTAGGACCATTTTGCCTTGCTTCCTGCCATGATAATAATGGAATGAACCTCTGAAAGTGTATACAACCTCATCATTAAATGATGGCCTTTATAAGAGTTATCTTGGCCCTAGAGTCAATTTCTACCAATGTAAACCCTAAGATAACAGACAAAAAAAAAATCACATCAAGGATGCCAAGTTGATTGAAAGGCTATAGATGATTACAGTGATGCCTGAGGACTGGAATCCCTGCAGCCACCTGGTAGAATAAAAGAAGATACCCCTGAATGTTGTCTTCTGACCACACATGTGCCCTGGCATGCTTAACACACACACACACACACACACACACACTCACAAAAAAATATGAGTAAATAAATTTAATTGAAATTTGGTAAAATAAATAATGTAATCATGTAACTGCTGCATAATTTTACAACAAATATAAAAATTAATTCATAATATCAAAATATCACCAATAGAAGACATAAAATTATAAAATGTAAGACATTCTAGGTACAAATATTCATCTCCTTGAATTCACCAATTATTTCTAATTTATAAAAGTAAAAGTAGAAGTAATAAAGGAAGGATAAATTGAGTTTTATCAGAATAAAGGAGATTTCAGTTTCAAATGATAAAATTAAGATTGTGAAAACAGCCAGGCAGTGGTAGCGTATGCCTTTAATCCCAGCACTTGGGAGGCAGAGACAGGTGGATTTCTGAGTTCTAGGTCAGCCTGGTCTACAGAGTGAGTTCTTGGACAGCCAGGACTACACAGAGAAACCCTGTCTCGAAAAACCAAACACCAAACCAAACCAAACAAACAAACAAACAAACAAAAAAACAAAGAGAAACAAAAACAAGATTGTGAGAACAAAACCCATAGAGTTGGGAGATGAATTTGCTGATTATATTTTATAAGGGACATATATTCAGAAGACAGAAAAAAATAACAATTGAATTACAATGAGAATAAAAACCTGCAGATCATTCAAATATGCAGATATTCAAAAAACACTGAAATAAATGGTAATGATTTAAAAGAATGTTTAGCAAGACTAGTCCTTAGGTATGAGCAAGTCAGAGCCACAGTATAGAACCAATTTCCATATAATAGTATGTTTGCTATAAGACAAGCATACACTAACAGGTGAGTGAAACTGCAAAAATATTGTTGCTTTCAGACACTTATGGTAAGCATGGAATATCTGCAGCACACTTTGAAAAACACTTTGTCACTTCTGCAAGAGATGAAGCATGGAGTAGCAACATGACTCAGCAAGTAAATGCACTTATTAGTCACTGAATATGGTGACTGAATTTTATTACAAAGGATATACAATGATTGAGGTGTTTGTAAAAAGATAAAGAGAGAAGGGAAAATATGTTCTCTGTGGTGTGGTGAAGTATGGGGGAAGGGAATGTCTCAGGTGGCCCATGCTAAGGCAACCTTTGCCCCTGAGGGAATTGCCACATGAAGGTATAGTATAGAATAGTGTTTATTCAGGATGTGGGTAGGGAAGTTAAGTGGGTTGAAGAGGCAGAGGAAGGGAGAGAGAGAGAGAGAGAGAGAGAATAGAGGCCTGCCATAAACACATGGAGAGAGGACAAAGGGAATGGGGAAGGGGCAGGGGAACAGAGCAGCAAAAGAGGAAGAGAACAAGACAAGAGCAAAAGAGGGAGGGGTTGGCAAGCCATCCCTTTTATAGTGGGTCAGACCAACCTGGCCATTGCCAGGTAACTGTGGGGTGAAGTTTAGACAGAATGCTAACAGTAAAGTTAGCTCCAAATGGGAAACAAAACAAAAAACAAAAAAAGACAAAAAAACAACAAACAAACAAACAAACAGGTACCACAAAATTGTAAGACCACTAAATTGGTTTAAAAGGAAAGTCTAAGTCCAGCTCAAGATAGACTCTAGGAGTATTTCTGGTGGATAGACCAATGTTCATAGCAGCATTCTTCAGGAACTTGTGCAACAGGTTTCTGCCTACCAGAAAGAGACAGTTCCCTTGCATATCAAACCCCAAAGCTAACTCCCAGGCTCCTGTGTACATGTTATGTAAATGTATCTGTTATGCATTTTAATGCCCATAGTAGTAGCATCCTGGCCCATTGGTCCATTTTACCTCCTCCACTATACTAGCTCTCAGGCTATTCTAGATTACAAGACTGGAAATCTATTCTCACACTTCACATCCCTACGTCCACAGCACCACACCCCTGCTTCCCTGCTTCCCTTGTTTTTCAATCTGCTATTCTCTCTCACTTTTCTCTGCCACTCCCCTACCCTTGCAGAAGATAGCCCTGGCCCTGGTCAGTTTTATTTGTTTCTATTCTCTTTCTCTCTCTCTTCTCTCTCTCTCTCTCTCTCTCTCTCTCTCTCTCTCTCTCTCTCTCATCTACAACCAATTTATTTAAACTCCCTATGGAGCAGCCATATCCAGGGTTTCTTCCCTGTGCCCTCATTTACATGTGGAAGAGAAATTAGTGCCTGAAAGTAGTTTATTGTCTTACAACAGATTACATGGCATACATGTGTCCCAAGAGCTTCACATACCCAAGTGACTAAATGTAATAAAGTTATACAAAATCAAAAATAAAGCATGTGCCATTCCCAAACTTGTACATGAGTGTCAGTAAGAGTCTTGTTTATAAACATCAGAAAATGGCAACAGTACAGTATCTGTTGATCAACAAACAGGCAAGCAAATTGAAGAATATACACAAAATGTTTTGGTAATAGAAAGAAAACCTCACTGTAACATGGATGGAGTGACAGCATTATCTACTGGAAGAAAGAAAATACAAAGAAGCAACACTTGTTAGGGTTCTGTAATATGAGAGTTGCACCTTAGGCAAATTCAGAAACAGAAGGAGAAGAGTGGCTTTTATGGTGGGCAGGAGGCTGCCAGTCATCAAGAATGTATGAGGTGGCAATAAAAAAATCTGAAATTTGGTAGTTGTGTATGTATGAAAATAGCAGGAACCAGGACAGCATACACCTTACCATGGGGGATTTCTTCACATTTAAATTGCATCTAACTAAAATACTAACAGTACAAAAAGTTCTTCTAAGATTAAAACAAACAAACAAACAGAAGTCAACTTCTAAGCTCTGCAAAAACAGAGTATGCCAGATCATCATATTTCCAGCCACACCAAAGATCTGCCATATTACTCTGGTCCAGAAGGCTGAAGACATTATAAGAAATTAGTGGCTGTCCAGGTAGTCAGCTGCCTCTATAACTAGTTAAGATTTAGAAGGTATGTGTGGTGCTTCCTGTATACTCAGGCTATATATAATTTTTTTATTTTTCAGATTTCTGATGAGGTTGAAGATGAGTTATATTTCTTATAAACAAACTCAAGTTATTTAGCATTAAGAGAGAGATTATGGAGTAGAAGACATGTTTTTCAGATGATGTTACAGGCAAAATGTAAACATAATTCAGGAATAAAATTATAACTCTTTAAGATAAAAATGATGGTAGAGTACTTTATCTAATTGAGAAATATCATAGGCTACATGTTAATTATATATACATACTTTATAATTTACATGATTATCATGGTTTTGTTCAATTTATGTCTGAGATAAAAGTTTTTTTTTCTTTGTACTAATTGGACAGAAATGGTGAGATATAGTAGGTGATTGGGATGCTCTGATTGAGCATCTGCTTGTGAATGCCTAAAGTCCTGTTCTTCAGTTGGTTTTTGGTCAATCAAAATGATTTCAGTGGCGTGGAGTTCCCCCAGGCAGGCAAGCAGATGCAAAAAGGAAAATTGTTGTGCTTCAGAGGGAGGGAAAGCCACCAGCCATTTTAGATCTCAGACACAGTGGTCATTGGTGGCTTCCCTGGGTGGGCCTGGGATAGTAGGTGGAAGATTAGAAATACAACTAAGATGAGGGCAGATTTAAGCTATTGGGCATGGAAAAGGTAACAGGGCAACAAAGTTGAAGGCAGAATTAGAGTTGTTGAGCTGAGAGTGAAGATCAGGGCATGTTAGCCAGAAGAAGCTTAGAAGTGTCCAGCAATTGATCTAAAAGGCTTATTAAAAATAAGTTAATGTTACTGCTTTGTGGAGGAAGACGTCCCTAAAGGAAGACTAGCAATTTCAACTAACCTAGACCTCCATGATCTCTCAGACTCTGATCCACCAATTAGGCAGTATACACTGGCTGAGGTGAGTCCCCTGACAGGTAATCAGCAGAGAACTGCCTGATCTAGCCTTACTGAGAGAAGATGCACTTAATCCTCAAGAGAATTGAGGCCCCAGGGAGTGGGGAGGCATGGCAGGGTGCAGGGCATATCTTCTTGGAGGAGAAAGAATGTGATGAGGAACTGTCAGAAAGCAGACCAGGAAGGGTATAACATCTGGACTGTAAAATAAAATAAAATAAAACAAAATAATTTTTAAAAGATGTTAATGTATTTGTGTGTCTCTGTTTTCATCCACGAACCAAGGCTGTGGCTGGTAGAGCAGTCTGGCCGAAGTTTAAAGTCTAATAGTAGAAACTATACAGTGTAGGTAGATACTACATGAGGAATGTAATCCCATTTTGTCTTATGAACTGCACTCACATGCACATACCTCATACATAAGAATATAGAATATATGTGCACATGGACACACAAATAAAACACATAGTCACACAAAACAGAAATGAGTGTCTCTTGGTGAACTGGGAAAATGTGGAATTGCTGAGTCCTGTAGCAGCTAAATTATTTCATTTTAATATTAAATATTGTTGTTGAATATTGTTTGCATTGGGTGCTCAGCAATCTTCCTTTGTGTCAGTAAAAGCAATGTTTAAAAAAAAAAACTAATGAGGCTTATAGTAGACAAATCTTTTTTCTTTATACGTTGAAATGTTTCAATTAACAACAACAACAACAAAGATTGCTTGTGCACTTGTATACCATCTTTTGCTCTCAACACTGTGGTCATTTGATACATTTTCTAGTGAGAGACTAGAAGAAGAAACTGTAGTATATATTCTGGTTTGAATATGGTTGACCCAGAGAGTGGCACTATTAGGCGGTATATCCTTTTTGGAGTAGATGTAGCCTTGTTGGAGGAAGTGTGTGACTATGGGGGTGGGTTTTGAGACCCTTTTCATAACTGCCTGGGAGAGACTGTCTTCTCCTGATTCCCTTTGGAACAAAACACACAACTCTCAGCTCTTTCTCCAGGGCTATGCTTGCATGGACACTGCCATACTTCTTACATTGAGATTGGGAGACAGTGGAGCAGGAGAAAAATCTGATGGCAAACCCCACAAATCAACGCTTTTATTTTTGTATCTTTAGGTTCTCTTGACTGAGACCCATTACCCTTTAACACCCTATGCTACAACTGTACTAAAATTTTGTTTATAACAGCAGTTCTCAACCTGTTGGTCATAACCACTTTTGGAGTAAACCATCCTTTCACAGGGTTGCATAGCAGATATCCTGCGTATCAGATATCTACATTATGATCACTGACAGTAGTGAAATTACAGTAAGGAACAGAACAAAATATAATTTTAAGTTTGGCTGTCAGCCAAATATGAGGATCTGTATTAAAGGGGCACAGCATTAGGATGATTGAGAACCACTAGTCTTCAAAATATCTAGATCTGTATGTGTGCTTATCAAAGTAGATAGAATAGGTATATTAACTTTGCTGTCTTAGACAAGAAATATTTCAGCAAGCAAAATAAAGTTGTAAATTGGGGCAGGGAAGATGGGTCAATCAGTAAAGTGAAAAAATGTGGACATGAGTTTAATCCTCAAAATCTATTTTTTAAAAAAATCCAAGGTTATATGATGCATGTGTATAATCCTGGGGATGTAAAAGGTGAGGGAGAAACAGGCAGATCTCTGGAAGTCTACAGGCCAAGTATCTTACCCTATATGATGATGTTAAAGACTAATGAAGAACACTGTCTTAAACAAACTGGAAAAAGTATCTAAGGACTGTTCTAATACATCTACAGGCTGTGCTGTGCATATGATCACATGCACTTACATGTGTATCACATGTTCACCCACATACACAAACATTCACACACAGAGACAAAAAGACACATGGCCACATAAGGGGAGGAAGGATCTATAAATTGAAGGGATGATACCATAATGGGTGACACGAGAAAAATAATGAGCAGTATAGATGCTTAGAAATAACATGATGGTTAGAAATATATCTTCCGCAATCCATCCTAGGAATGGTGGTTTTAATGAGAACAGTCTCCTTGAGCTGAAATTTGCATACTCATTCCCCAGGTTGTGGAATTGTTTGACAAATATTAGAAAGTGTGATCTTGTTGAAAAAGGTGTGTCCCCTGGTCTGGCTCTGAGGTTGAAAAGTCAATTACCTCTCTCTGCCTCATGCGTATGTAGCAATATATAAACTCATGGCTATTGTGTTGACAGCAGACCTACCTTGCTGGTGCCATGCTCCCTACTCTGATAGTCATGAACTCTAGCCCTATGAAATCATGAGCATAAATTAATTTTCTTGATCATGGTGTCTAATCATGGCAACAGAAAAGTAACTGAGACACATGGTTACCAAACCAGTAAACACACATGTGATGTCCACTACTTCCGTCCAAAGAAAAAAATAGAACATTCCTAAGGTACAAGGCTTGTCTCTTACCTGAAATAATGATAAAACTTGAGATTGTTTCCAATTCTGATAAGAATGAAGGCTAAGAGGCCAAACCCCAATTGCACTGTCTTGTCAGTTTCAGTTTCAGTGATTAAGTTTCCTTTAACCACAGGATAAATCAATGGGATATACAATCTGATCACAAAGGAAAGCTTCTTATTTTTCTTCTGGGGTTATGTACAATAAAGGGGAGAATTTATAGAGTCTGACACTTAGTTCTGTTTCTCTTCCTCTGTAGTCACCCTACTTCATGGATTTCGATAACACTTCATATATCTTGTTAGTGTTATTTTTCTGGTAGCAGAGGTGGTGAATGCAAGATCTATTGCACATTTTCTTGTGTGTAGCTTTGTCAACAAGTTTATAAATAGAGAAAGGGTATCTGAGGATATTGCTTTGGTAAAAATATCCTCTTAGTGTAGAGAGATAGAAAGCTCAGTATGATTTTGCCCAGACAAGAAACTCATGCCTTTTCCAGATTAAGACAGAGCATGATGACATGTGGCATTATGTGCTACCTTGACAAATGAACTACAGTTGTACATTCACCTGTGTTTTATTTTTACAAAGGATAAAAATCCATAGAATAGATTATTTTTATTGTAAAGAATGTACTGACTAGACTAAATGTTGCATAATTTGAAAAGGATTCATACCATCACCATAACATACATACATGTGCACTTCCATGTATACACACATGCAGAAACAATACATTAGATCACAAATCAACACATATCTACACATGAATGTATATGTATACACAGAGATAACAGAAGCACAGATGTACACAAACATGTACAGGCTCAGAGAGACAACACAATCAAATGTGCACACACACACACGCCTACTTAGATAGGGTTTTACTGCTGTTCAAAGACACCATGACCATGGTAATTCTTATAAAAGAAAGCAGTTAACTGTGGCAAGCTTACAGGTTTAGAATTTCATTCCATATCATCAAGGTCAGAATCATGGTAGCTCCAGGCAGGCATGCAGCTGGAGTTGCTGAGAATTCTATACCTTGGGCCAACTGTATCCAGGACAATACTGACTTCCAGGTAGCTAGAAATATCTCAAAGCACACACTTACAGAGACACACTTCCACCAAGGCCACATTTTCTCCACCAAGTCCACACCTTCTAATAGTACCACTCCCTTCTGTGACAAGTACATACAAACTACTACATATTCCATGCACACTGAGTCAACACAGACACAAATACACATATACATTACACGCACAAAGATAGACTTACATAAGCATAATTTTAGAGGAGGGGAAAAATATCAGTTTTCTCATTCTACCATGTAGATTCTAGGAATTGAACTCAGGCTGTCAGATTTGGCAGCAAGTACCTGTATCTGATGAGACAATATTCGATCTCTAAGTTGATATTTTTTAAAGGGAAAAAAAAATTCAGTGTGTCTTCCTTTGATACATTTTATACTGAATATTTTCTTTATTTACATTTCAAATGTTTTCCTCTTTCCTGATCTTCCCTTTGAAAACCCCCTATCCCATCCTCCCTCCCCTTGCCTCTATGAGGGTGCTCCTCCACCCACATACCCATTACCATCTTCCTGCCCTGGCATTCCCCTACCATAGGGCATCAAACACCCTCAGGCCCAAGGGTCTCTCCTCCCACTGAAGTCCAACAAGCTCATCCTCTGCCAAATATGCAGCTGGATCCATGGGACTCTCTAAGTATATACATTGGTTGGTAATGTGGTCATCTGCGCTAGCATTTGTGTTCTTTAAGGGTCTGCCTGACCAGGATCTGCTAGCTCTCATAGCCTGTGGTGATATGTCTGGTATAATTCTGAGAGACCTGCCTTTATATGTTACCTGACCTTTTCCACTTACTGCTTTTAATATTCGTTCTTTGTTCTGTGCATTTGTTGTTTTGCCTACTGTATGACAGGAAGAATTTCATTCCTGGTCCTGTCTATTTGGAGTTCTGTAGACTTCTTGAATGTTTATGTTTATCTCTTTCTTTAGGTTAGGGAAGTTTTGTTCTATAATTTTGTTGAAGATAATTACTACCCCTTTAAGTTGGGAACCTTCAGTCTCTTCTATACCTATTATCCTTAGGTTTGTTCTTCTCACTGTGTCCTGAATTTCCGGGATGTTTTGCATTTTTACATTTTGCATTTTTTTGACTGTTGTGTCAATGTTTTCTATAGTATCTTTCTGCACCTGAGATTCTCTATTCTATGACATGTATTCTGTTTCTGATGCTTGCATCTATGACTCATGATCTCTTTCCTACTATATATCCAGGGTTGTCTCCCTTTGTGATTTCTTTATTGTTTCTATTTCCATTTTTAGATCCTGTATGGTTTTCTTTAATTCCTTCTCCTCTTTGACTGTGTTTTCCTCTAATTCTTTAAGGGAAATTAGGCTACCTATACCAGCAAAATTATGACTTTAATATTTAACTTTACTTGAGTAACAAACTTTACTCAGTAATAGAATACAAAATTATTAAGGTATATTCTTGATATTACTCTCAATCCTCTACATGCATGCACACATTTATTTGTATAATCACATACAAATTTGCTCATGTATATGAAAACAAGCATATAAAACTACACACACACACACACACACACACACACACACAGACAGAGAGAGAGAGAGAGACACATACACACCCTAACAATGCAGAAATAATGGAAACTGTTAACAGTCCCAATGGGGAGAGATTAGATATACCTCAGGTACACATTTCACTTTAAAAGCTACTTTCAATAAAATTTCTTATATTCTCCTAAGTCAGTGCACTGGACAACATAGCAATATTACAAATATGTCTAATTATCGTGGTGTAAAAACAGTGTTGAGTTACACTATTGATTCTGGGAATGAGACATTGATCAGCACTTTTCATGTTGTCACCTTTTAGAAACAAGGGCAGGGCCAGGAGTTGCATCCTATTTTATAAAATTCCATCTGTACTTGGTACACAGAAAATACTCATGATCACAGTAAGGGTCCAGGGATCAAAATGCTACAAGGCATTCTACATTGATTGAAAAATTCTTCCATGGCCAAATGTATCTGGACAGGCAGATCAATATCAGTACGTAAACAATGTCATATTCAAACTATTCCACTCAAGACTCACACTCCAATAATGACAATTTTCTTTCATTACCTACCAGAGATAAGTATCTCATGTCTCAACATTTCGAAGTGATTGAGAATACAGTTTTTTTATTTGGGCTGATGGTTAATTTTGCCAACTTGAATGAATGTGTGGAGTTGTTTCATGTTCCTGCCTGTACTTTCCCTACAAATGGATTCTAAGCTGGAACTGTAAACTGAATAAACCCTTTCATCCTTGTTGCTATTGTTGGGATATTTTATCATGGCATCTGGGCAGGAAATAAGAGAAATAACTAAGGAAAATGCCATTCATTCATTTATTTATTGCTCAGATGAATTGAACAAAAGTGGAAATTTTGGACTTCAGTTGCCTTTGGCCATATGACAAATGCAAATGTACCGGTCTGAAGTAGAAATTTCTGGCATCTTTGGAGATTAGGTTGTGTCATGTAATATTTTTTTCTGGAAACTGCCTTATAAGATGATATTTTTGGTAATGTGTCTGCACATCTTGTAGGTATTTAGCATAAAGTAAGATCTACGATGTCTCCTTCCTTCACACAACTGGCTATTCAGTTGAAGTTGGAAATAGCCTTCCTCTGAGGCCTCCCTCATATTCTGTGGAAAGTTGCCCACCTTCGTGAGGTCTCCTTGAGGTTTGTCTAAGCCCAGATGTAATGTCATTGGTTGTCATTCAGAGAATAAGGATACTGGACAAGCAGCTTGATGGGACTGTTCACAACATAAATGACAAATACGTCTTCAGAAGGAGCCTTAGGGAAAAACAATTATATGGGATATTGTCAGAGTATTGAGGGCACAAGAATATTTAGAATGTTTATTAAAATAGAATGTATTTCTCCATCAATGCAGAGAGGACATTTCTGAACTCCTGAAGTATTGGATCACCATCAGCAGTATCAACCTCTAAAGACTAAAATTATATGTGCTCTATGCTCTTTCCATATCAGTGGTTCCTAATTGTTCAATTGAGCAGGAACCTGGGACATCTCTGCCTGTCTGAAGCTCTACTGAAACTTTGGGTTCCTTGGGCTACCCTGGTTGTACCTTTCTCTAGCTAAGCATCTCTAATCTGTAGAAAGGACAAAAGTACCACCTGCTATGATATTCAGTGAGGGTTTATCTAGTTTGAGTTAATTGAGGAGAGAAGACCACTCAAATGTGATCCACACCATTATATGGGCTGGAATCCTGAACTAAATGCAAAAAAGGAAAGTGAGCTTCCATGACTTTCTGTTTCCCGACAGTATATGGAATGTAATCTTCTACCTCAGGTTCTTGTCTTTGTGCCTTCCCAACTATGATGAACTGTACCCTCAAACTACAAGCCTAAATAATAAAACCCCCATTCTTTAACTTGATCTTGTCAAGTACTTGGTTTCAGAATAAGACAATTGACCAATACAATAGTGGTAGGGATGGACGGTAATGGTGGTAGTAATGATGTTAATGGTGTGAACAGTGGTAGTGATAATAATCACAGTGAAAAGCTTGATGGTTCTGGAAAGCCGTAAATGATTGTGGAAGAGACGGGGCTAATGGTGACTGTAGAGGTGCTTATGGCAGTGGAAGTAGTACCAGTATAGATTAGTAGAGAGAGATGGAAAGCATAAAGCACATATTTTCTTACTTTTGTCCTTAAAACAAGTTGTGGAAAGCACAATTATCTTCAATAATCAATGATAAAAATCTCATCAAAAAATGGTATCCAAATTAATAGGTGATATCTGTCTGTAAAGACAAAGCTTCTTATTACCTAATGTTACGTGAGGATTTCTAAGGACAAAGAATGAGAGCAGTCTGCTATAACCTGCGGCTGAGGAGAAGGTACCTCGGCATCAGACCTGTGACCCCTCTTAGCACTATATGTTTTTTCCCTCACTCATTAGCCTAAAGAAGAAAGTGGGTTTCTATTGACTTTGGCATAAAATTCTGCATCAAAGATTTCCAAGATCAAATACCACCTGAGACCATGTCTCCCAATGACCTAAACTATAGAAGAAAACAACTCTTGTAAAAGAAACTCCATCATACAGAGCTCTAGGTAACTGAAAACAGGTTTGCTACCACGTGAATTCTAACCATAATGATAAGCTATACATTGGTGCAAACACGAACAACCAACAATAACAACAACAAAATGGGGGCTAATAGCATAGATTACAAAGCCATCCTTTCCTGAAGTTCTTATAATTCAGTTTTCTTAATAATTTATAACTAATATATTAATGAAATATAGCTAATTATCGGATTATCTGCAAAGTGATCATGATGAAATTCTTCAAAACTGTCCCAGGAAGAAAATAGATACTTATAAGTGATGGTTGTATTATTTCTGTAACATGATTTTCCAATGTAGGTAAATTTATTTAGTTTACAAAGCCATGCATTGAAAGAATAGTATAGAAAGGAACTGACTGCAGAAAAAAAGAATGAAAAGAAAAACACAGCAGCTGTGGAGCTATTTTCTATTTTGCCCTTTTCATTTATTTTTTTCCCTTTGTGTGCACAGCCATGTATGTGCAGGTCTATATATGTATGGGTGCATGTAGTGTGTGTGTGTGTGTGTGTGTGTGTGTGTGTATGATATACATATCTGTGCATGTGGAGATTAGAATTCAACCTCCAATATTGTTACTCAGTATTGGCACCCACTTTATTTTTTAAAAGCAGAGTCCTTTCCTTGGGGTTTAGAGATGAGGCTAGGCTGGATGACCCAGCCAGGTCTAGAGATCACCGTGTTTCCTCTCAATAGTGGGATCACAATCACATACCACCACTCTTGAATTTTTCAAAGTGTACTCTGGGAGTCAAATCAAGTCCTCATGCTTATAAAGCAATCTCTTGTCAACTAATCCATTTTCCCAGTCATGTAGACGGCTTGAGTCAACATGTAGGCACTGGGAACTGAACACAGGTCCTCTGGAAAAACTGCAAGTGCTCTTAGCTGTTGAGTAATTTCTCTAACCTCAGTTTCTATTTCTCATTCAGCTTATTAGTTCCATCTTGAAAATTTGCTCATCTCAAAAGGAATCATTTATTGGTTACATGGTTTCACATATCTGTCTGTGTATGCAGGACAAAGATTCATAGCAATGTGAGGCTGAAATATTAAAGATTTGGGTAAAGTTGTCCCTACATGCCATGCTTAGTTTTAAAATTATTAATTTCCCATTGGATAGCATATTATTGTAGGAGGCTTTCTGTTCGACTCTACCTGACCCATTCTTTATCCTAGTTGGACTTCTTGTCTGTACTGACTTTTGATATATCGTGCATACCCTGTACATTATTATATGACTGTTTAGTGTCCTGCCAACTAGTTTGTAAGCTGTAGAAGAGTGGTTCTATCCCTTTGGGAAAACTTTCAAACGTATCACATATCAGATAACTGACATATCGGATATTTACAATATGATTCATAACATTAGTAAAATTATGATATGTTGTCTGATGGACAACTAATAATTTTAAGACTAAGTATGTAGGGAAGATTTCTCCCCCACATTATCATGAATCTTTCCCCTGCATACATAGACAGATACCAAACATATATTTTATACTCTATATCAAATATTTACAATATGATTCACAGCAGTATGAAAATTTCAGTTAAAATACCCAATGAAAATAATTTTATGGTTGGGTGTCACCATAAAATGAGGAACTGAATTAAAAGTTCACAGTATTAGAAGGATTGAGAATGACTCCTTAGAGGAATCTTGACTTCTCACAGACTGAGCCACTAGCACTTTGCTTGGGTATTACAAACTCTGTTGCCTCCAGTCTGCAGAGGAACACTTACATATTACAAGGGCAGTCCCCATCCCTGTGCTTGTGTACCCATAATTCTGGTAAAACCAAGGCTGGACTTCTAAAAAAAGGACATGTCTTGTGCTGCACCACTCTTTAGCTACTTTTGATTTTTATATCGGAGTTCTAGGATCCTTGTAAAACCTTTCTATTAACACTTATCTTTATTCAAGTGATTATCAAAGACCATCAATATTTAAGTCATTCTTCCTGGACATAAAAGACAATTAGTGAAATAATAATAGCAGTAACATTATAATAATTAAATGCATGACACAAGCCAAACACACTGCTAAGCATTTTCAATCACTGAATTCAGTTGAGCCACACTACATACGAGTTAGACAGGATAATTTCTCAGTGAGGTGTAAGCAGGCTGTCACAGTGGCTCTAAGAGCTAAGTTTTAAATATTGAAAATATGCTTCTAGAACTTTTAATTTTAACCCGTGACTCCAACCTCAATTCTCATATATTTTATGTCTCTCATGATCATAATGGCTAGAATACATAGTAGACACAACTGGACAAAGTTGGATATAAAAACTTTAAAGGAATGAATGGTGCCATAGGTCTGCATGGCCAGACTCCATACTTTGTGGCAAGCCACAGAGGCAACCACATATTCTCATGGAACTTTATAGGTAGTTGGGACCCATTCACACTGTCAAACTGTCATTAACTTTTCCATGTAGTATCTCACAAAGACATTTTCTCATAATTTGCTATTTTATTTTTCAAGACAAATCCAAGGGTGTTGGGAACATGCCTGGCACTGTGGAACGAAGCCCCACGTGTCTGTCCCGGGGCGCTGCAGCACTGGGTAGGACAGGACACGTGGGAAGTTGCTACACATCTTCTCACATAGTCCGACAGGCAAGTTGGGGGGGCTGTGGGAAGCCTCTGTGGGCCCTGCCCTTGTGTTGGGGAGGGGGTCATTCCTGGGGAACATGCAGCAGCCATCTCCGTGAGTTCTCTAGCCCTGGGCACCCCAGTCAACACAGGGTCTCACAGACAGGTTAGCAGGAGCACAGCTGATGTTCTCGCCAGACTAGGTCTCGGCTACTTTGGGTGCTGGGCTAGCTGCTTAGGCTTGGGTGAATGGGTACCATCTAGGAGTGCTGGGATTCCCATGGCAAGAGATTAGCCGCAGCTCATTAATCAAGGGCGGGATCCCTTACTTCCCACAGCGGGTCCTGATGAAGAGATAGTCCATAATTCTAAGACATTTATTTTCATCATGTGGAAAGTGGCATGGATGAAACTGTACCTCCTGCCTCTTCTAGAAAGTTGGGGCAGATATTGTAACTGGGAAGGAGCGTGGCTAAGCCTCTAGGTGTCTCACTAGCATGGGGATGGCTTGGGGCTGTGTGGCATCACCTCTACCTGGGGCGTGGCCACACCTCCACCTGGGCATGATAAGTTTCCATGGCTCAAGCAAAAATGCTTCAAGGAGCCTTGGCATAACTATCCAGGTCCCTTGCGAATTACTTCACAGGGTCTTCCAGAGTTTGCCTGTGCTCAACCAGTGTGCCAGACTGCCTGCCAAATCACTGCTCCACACAAGGGGTCTTTGAATAATATTTATCAAGCCAGACCTAGTTCCTAGGGAGTTTAGAAATAAATGAATGAAACAAGATGAGCTCATTATTCTCTTTTGGAAAGACTGTCAAAGGAAGATCCAGTAGATACCTCAGTGGAATGCCTGACAAGAATTCCAAGAACAGTCTAGAAAAGAAGTTTGTAATATTCTTCCTTTCCTCTACAGTATAGATGTATCACTGGACTTCACATAGAATCCTGTAGCACTTACTGGCTACTGATTTTCTTACTACTCAGCTGAAAGCTTCTTCAAGAAGAATTCACTCATTCTCAACTTCTAGACCAGGGCAGGGAAGAGGACAACACTTTACTGTGCTGATCAACTTATTGTCAGTTGTACAGCTCAGGGAAGTGACTAGACTTATTTATGAGCCAAAAAGTTCATTTGTGAATTAAAGGACTTGAAAGATTATCATGGAAACTTAATTTCTCTGACATTCTATGAGCTCATTTGTCAAATGAGAAATACAAGAAATGTTCAATAACACATTGCTTAACATTTTTTGAAACATGGCTTCTTGAGGCTCCATTACCAGCTATGTTTATTTTTATATTTCACAAACATTGTCTGTTATAATATTGTAACAATATTCTGAAGAACAGAGGCCTCAGATCTGGATGAAAGTTGTTTAGTCTTTTTATTAGACATAAAATTCTTGACTCTTCAAATAATGATTCAAAGCAGGAGAAGGAAATCATTAAAGGAGTAGAGATATTGTATGGATCCTGTCTTTGTCCCTAGGGATAGCTGTGTCTTCTTGATGTTCAATGTGATGCTTAATCTGAATTGTTACCTTGACAGGATCTCAGATCTCCATGTTGTCAAACCTCTAGGCATTTTTTTTTAAGGTTTTAAGATCATATTAAGAGCTTAGCAACCATAATCTTAGCATAGGCTATGTTATTTTTTAGGTGTGGGGATATCCTTGGCTAACTAAAACACAGGCAAAAAACTAAGCACAAGCACTCACTTCTAGCTGCATCATGACTGCATATGCAGTGTGACCATTTGTCTTAGCTTCCTGGCACCCCATGCTTTCTTTGTCATTGAGAACTATATACTCAAGGTCTGAGCCAAAATGAACTATTTGTTTCTTAAGTTGCTTCTCTCAACAACTTTTTTCCCACAGCAACAACAAAAATAGCTAATTTGATCATCTTCCTCATCTGCATGTTGGACACTGAGTTGTGCTGCACTTATCATTATGATGACTAGAGATAGTGTTGTTTGATTGTGAAGAGAACACAGTATAGTGTGAAACCAGAACAATCAATCACCAATTCAGTGAAATAAAATTATTAGTAATTTTGACTTTTATGATGTTCTGAATATCATACTGTCAAATCAATTTCTTGGTAATATTCTTTTTTTTCCACTTTGGTAATGTTCTTAATTTGACATTCATAAGCTCTCAAATAAAAACCAAACACTCCAAACCATGACTGTTTATGTTTATCTATGTATGAACAATATATATCAGTGCATATATATATATATATATATATATATATATATATATATATATATATATATACATACCTACCTACATATGCATGCATTTTTTTTCTATTGAGAACCTTGGAAAAATTCTGGTTTCATTTCTATTTAAATCACACTGAGATGGGATTCAGAAACCACTTGGGATAATAATATTCTATTCAGTAATATTACAAAGTTTGTGTGCTTTTTAATATTATTAAAAATACTACAGTTCTCTCCTTCTACCTTGTGGGTCTTTAGGATTTAATTCAGGTCATCAGGTATGCTGTCAAGTGACTTCACCCACCAAGCCATCTTGCTGGCCCAGAAGGTTTATTTTATTTTATTTTATTTTATTTCATTTCATTTATTTACAGTCAAGTTGTTGACCCACTTTCTGGTATACCCTTCTACAGTTCCTCTTCCCATTCCTCCCCCACCTTGATTCTGAGAGGGTGCTCCTCTGCCCTAGGCCTCCCCATTCCCAGGGGGCATTAAGTCTTTCAAAGATTAAGTGCATCTTCTCACATTTAGGCTAGACCAGGCAGTCCTTTGCTACATATTTGCCAGGGCCCTTGGACCAGCCCATGTATGCTCTTTAGTTGGTGTTGGGTTTTTTTTGTTGTTGTTGTTGTTGTTATGTTGTTTGGTTTTGTTTTTTTATTGATTATTTCAACACAAACCGAAGCTATAAAAGGTGCAATAAAAGGTGATATTTCGTTCCTCATCATGATCCATTAGAGTGAGATACTACTGCTTTTTACTTTTCTTTAAGGTCTTAGTGGGATCTAGTGTCTTCCTCAGGTAGATGTGGCATTGGCATAAACTACACATGTTTTTTCTTCCCTAGTTACAGTCACTGATTTGTTGGTGCTCAGGTAAGCTGGATACCATGAACACTATTTGGACAACAGGTAAAAAAAGATTTCATTTCAGGAGGAAAGCAAGTTTTAGGCTGAACGAGATATTTAGAGGTGTGAGAAGAGGGAGAAAATTGGCCACATTTCACTTTAAGGAAGAATTTTACCAGAGGTAAAATGAGCTCCATGTCCTCTACACACACTAATGTACCCACTGACAGTGAATTCTTATCTTTATGTATGCCAGTTAAAATGAATTTTATAGTGAGTGTAACTAAATGTATCACATGGACATCTTAGATCCACTAACTATGATGCATAAAAAAGTAATGAATATGTGAAAAAATGTGCAAAGTGGTGCTTGGGGGAACAGGAGTTTACATATATATTAGACTCAATAATCTAGACTATTTTGATGATCATGCTGGCAGTCATATGTGGATGGATTAATTAGAAACATACTTGGCTCACTAGTTGAGTATCTGAGTTTGATCAAGAGAATCCAGATGAAAGACGCAGGCATGGGGCATACCTTGACAATCCCAGCACTAGGTATTTAGAGACATGGAGATCTTTGTTGCCATCCAAGCCTGGCCAATGAGAGATTCTGTTTCAAACAAGGTAGAAGACAGTTCTGAGAATGATACTGAACGTTATCATTTTGCTTACACACACATACTGTGTGTGGGGTGTGTGTGTGTGTGTGTGTGTGAGAGAGAGAGAGAGAGAGAGAGAGAGAGAGAGAGAGAGAGAGAGAGACAGAGAGAGAGAGAGAGAGAGAGAGAGAGAGAGAGAGAGAGGAGAGAAATAGACACACTAAAAAGAAGGGAGGAGAGATATCATGCTAAGGTATCTATTTTTCTCTTCACAGCCAAAAAAAAAAAACCAAACAAACCAGCAAGAACAACAAAATTGAATTCTGAAGCATGGGAACAGTAAAGTGGATCCTGAGTTTAAAGAGAATAGTCAATAGCAGTCATTCCTGCTTCCCACAGAGTGTTATGTTGAAGTGTTAGAGCTCCAAGTGACAGGTAAAAAATATCTGTGTCCTAATAAAGAATGGAGCCTGCAAAAGTATGCACAGCTACTTTTGGAATGTATATATCCTGATGAAACAACAAATATTAATAAAACATAATAAATCATAGCACATTAGCAGGGTTTGACAGCCTCACTGCTTGTTTTACTGATAGCCAGTGATGCTAGCATGACAGTGGGTCACTGACATTAAACTCATAAATGATGGAATTTACAGCTCATTTCAAATTGGAGGAATTGTTTAATGCCAAAACTTTCTAGGAAAACTCTTGATAAAGCAGTCGTTTTAAAAAAGAAGAAAATGTCAGAACTGAATTCCGCATGGAAGGTAAGAAAGTGGAGGTAAGAAGCTTTGGTAGAAAATGAGACAGCATTCCAGAAGTGTCCTGTGAAGGAGAGAGACCTTAAACATGCCTGGTTTGTTTCCAATGGGATATGAAAAAGCACTGGACTTGTGGGTTATTTTTATGACTAGCAGAACATGGAAGAGAAAAGGGATAAGGGAGGCAAAATCTCTTGCATTCATGCAGTTCAGATAGTGCATACAGGGGTGGGAATGGGGGAAAAGTTTTTGTATTCATGGTCACCATAGCAATGTAAGGGGTCAATTCTCCAAGCAGCTTCTGATTTTGGTCTGTTTGTATCATTAATGGTCTTTTAATGGCAAGTGGTCTTTTAAAGAAAGAAAACCATTATCTTTTGTCATGAAAAACACAAATTTAAGGATGAGGGAAAAAAAGAAAATGTAGATTATCTAGAGCTAATCTACTAATATCGATCTTTGGAAAAGAGATTTGGATTGGATACAGCCTGGCTAGGGATGAAAGGAACATAGAGAAGGCCTTTTACTTTGGGGTCTATGTGAATAGTTGGAACACCAAATTCATGGTCTGCTTTCAAACACCACTGGATTGTATATCTTCCCTGAATGTGCTTGCAGGAATATAGGTAATTTAAAAAGATCACAGTGCTGATTGTGGCCAAGAGGACTTGAATGCTCACTAAAGTGTTAATGTGACATTAAAAATCATTTCAATTTCCAATAAAAAAAGATCTTCTACCTGAGGAACTAACTTGAAAACAGACATCACAAATCCCTTTCAAAAATTACTCACAGGACTTGGCTAAACCATCTGCCAACAGGATTTAATCGGGTTTGAATGTTTCTTATGATCTTTTAAGTTGTGTTAAAATAAATGTCTAAAGTTAATTGGTTGCTTTTTCCTTTATTTCTTAGAAAGAGCTTGCTGTTTAAAGTCACTGGCTTTGTTCTTATTAATTATGCAAATAAGGAATTACTAGTTTTATTTTGATTAAAAAAAAAACAAAAACAAACGGAGAAAGCCAATGTATCCTCTTCTTTTAAAGCTACTTTTCTGAATCAAGGTGAAGATGGTACCACTTGGAAGAGCATAAACTTTGGAAGTGAAAACCTGGTGCTCTGTTGCTGTGGAGGTGGTACAGTATACATGGAGGCTGATCATGGACTCCTGAATCTTGATCTTGTGAACTAAACTAAAATCCATGCTCTTGTGGCTTAAATACCTGCAGTGGAGTAAAGAAAAAAAACATATTCTTTCATGAAGGAACGTGAGATGCTATATTGTACTTCTATCCATTTTTATATTTCACATTTTGGGTATTTTCTATAGACATTACTGCATGCATGAAAACAGCCCTGAGCCCTTGTGCTGTCATTGATAGGTCTCTGGCTTACATTCCTATTCTATTCACACAGGCATTCTCCAAACACAGCATATTTCAATTGATTGGGTCTCAGTTTGCTACTTTGCAATCATTTTGAGACTGACTCCCTAAGATTACACCTTGATCACCTTGGCAGATGCTGTGGGAGAGCACAGCCTCTTTGGTTACACACTCACAGCTCTTTTGCTTTGTTCATACAGAACAGGTCTATCCACTGCAAGGTAAATTTACCAGAAGCCCCATGTTGAGATACTTTGGAAAATTAGAAATATATCTTTACTCTACACAGAATTTCATAGTTGAAAATTTTATTATGTTGGCATCACATTCTTTCCTAGCATTCAATCTTTTATTTCACTGCAGTGGCATTTTATTTATCTATAGTTTTCATAAACATAAATTTAATATATAAACTAATGTTGTCCTTTATAATTAATTTAGGACTTTGTAATACTATAGAAAATAATAATATAAATAACAAAATACTTTTTCAAAACTAATACATGCCACATTTGATAGATGTGTGGTTTGCTTGCTATCCCAGAAAACAATATCCACAGAGTACTATGCCACGTGAAACTATCTAACAATTAAAAAAATTTAAAAAAAAAACATTTTGCACATGGTATAGATACATGAAAATTCAAAGAGGTAGTGAAGTGAAAATTTCTCTTGAATTTTGAATTTTCACAGTTTAGTAACAGTAAACACACAGTCTCTCAGTGTCTACAGTACAGCCCGAACAATTTAGCTGCATCACCACTACCACTACCAGTAGTGGTGGTAGTAGTAGTAGTAAATATGTATGCATAAATATGTAAGCATAACCCACTGTGTACATTTATTGTTACTTGCTTTCTGGGCTGACCATTTGTTACTGGAAAGTCAATTAAGGAGCTTATCAATCAGAAAAACTGACACTGTCTTTCTCACCAGCCATTAGTTCCCATAGTTCTTTCTCTAGGAGTTGGTCACTATCAGATTACTCCCTTCCATATCAGCATATATATTGGTATTATAATTATTCATGCTTTGTTTGGCCAAGCATATTTTTGAGTGATTAAGCATGTAGTTTCCCTGTCTTGTTTAAGAGACACAGTTTCACAGAGTACATCTTGATCCTCTGGCCTTCACAATCATTCCACTCTCTCTTCCATGATGTTCTCTGAGCCTTAGGTGGAAGGATTGTTCTTTTGACATGGTATGTACTCATGGTTATATTCTGGTTAACTCGGAGTGTCAAAAGGAAAAATAAACTCTATTTGATTTTCAACCCAGGCCTATTTTCTGTTATGCATTCCTTATATCTATCTATCTATCTATCTATCTATCTATCTATCTATCTATCTATCATGCCTTTCAAATATGGTGTTTGGCATTTTCTTCAAATCACATGGCCATTTCCCATGATGGTTTTGACCCATCTTTGAGTCTTTTCTTAAGCTAGGGTTTTAAATATCGTAGGCTGTACTCAAATTCACTATGTAATCAAAGATGGAACTTTTTGATCCTGCCATTTCAATTTCCCTAGTAGCAGAATAAACTACCCACTACTGTTCCCAGATCATGATATGCTGTTGATAGAACCCATGGCTTCATGAATACTGGATAAACACTTGGCCAAGTGAGCTCCAATCCCAGCTCTTCCCCTCTAACACCTGCCATTCACGTGTTTACTCCAAAGCTAAGCTGAGAATGTTGGAAAAACTATTCTCATGACTAATCACTTGTAATCTCATGAAGCACTACAGTCTTTTTGAGAAATTCAACCATATGATGAAGCAATATTAAATATATAATTTAGATACTTTCTTGTTTCTCTGATTAAAAATAAAATTATTAACTTTCTGACAAAGGCAATTTAATGGACAATGTGTTATTTTGGATCACAGTTCTGAAGTCCATCATGAAAGAGAGACATGGTAATAGGAGCAGAAGGCTTGATGGTCACATTGCTTTACACTGAACCCACACTAGTGATGCGGGGAGGAAAGGGAATTAAAGGAAGCTAGAATCACCTAAGACCTACCTCCAGTGATTCACTTCCTGCTATAGGACTTCACCTCATACAGGTGCAGTAATATCCCCCCAAAAGGCAGCACAAGCCATGAGGACCCGTCATAGCTAAACCACAGACAAAAAATCCATACAAGTTGTGAATCTCTCCCCCCTCTGTGTGTGTGTGTGTGTGTGTGTGTACCATATATATATATATATATATATAAGACTTATTCATAAAATAGTATAAATATTATATACAATCACTATTTTAACAGTTTCTCACCTCTACATTGTGTGAAGTTCATGGCTTGATGTATCAATGCTTTAATAGCTCATTTAATATCCAGAGGAAGAAGAGAGTGCCTTCATGTATGTGTATATGAGTGAAATAGGCATTCAAATACAGGTCTGAGCTAGACACTGACTTTGACCAAGAATACTAAAGAAAGTCTTATGGAAACCGTGGCTTTTGCTTACATATTGTGTAATCTCCACAAACACTGTCTTGGTGGGAGAAGCACTTGTGCAGGTAAGGTCATCAAGGAAAACATATCTGACCCACTCCAGTGTCTTTAGGAGTAAAATAACTCCACATGCACTAAACATCATCTAGTACTGACTCTAGCTGGAGGGCATGGGTGTAGAAAGCTGAGTCCACTGGAAGTTTGAACCATATAAGCATCTCACTGTGCTAACAAAATGCAAAGCAACTAAATGCTGGTATAAGAGAAAAGATGGTTACCCAACAGAGATAGAGATATGGCAAAGTCAGTATGGTGTTTTTTGAACATACATAAGGACCTGCTTGTAAAAAGCCATGGCAGGTGATATGTCTGAAATCCCAACATTGGATAGTAAGAGCCAGACTGCAGTACAAGCCTGCCAGTCTGACTGAGTTAAATGTCAGATCCTGTTTTAAAATAAAATTGATTGGGAGGGGAGTGACTGAGATAAGCAATCAACATCAACCTTTGCCCTCACATATAGGTGTACATTCATGCACTTGTATATGCATGCACACAAAGGCACATACACAAAGACATTTTACATACCCTTTCTTTTAAAACAGCCTATTATTTCTGAAAGGGAGACAGACAGACAGACAGACAGAAAGAACCCTAACATTTAGTTAGAGAGAAAACACCTTATCCATACCAGAAGATAATGACAGACATTAATCAACATCCATCCTTGTCTTATTGCTTGTCAGCCATGATGATTACATAAGAGAATATGCTTAACAGTGTGATTAGGAGCTATTCAGCCACATCAGAAATTAATATTTCCATAATGTTTTTCATTGATCTCTTTCTTGCTTATTCAGATGAAATGAACCCAAGAGTAAGAGGGGGAAATAGAAAAGATTAATGACATGCCACTCTGAACAAATGATAAATGTGTCTTTGATGAGGTCTGTTAAACTGAATCAGCCAAGGCTCTCTAGAGCACACGACAGGCTTTAAAAAGAGGCAAGTGAGGACTAGACTAACATTACTCAATTTGCATTAAAACTTTATGAGAAAAGATAGTAAATTTTTGAGATTTTTTTTCTGAAGAATGATGATGAAGAGCTCAAAAGATGAAATGACTTATTCAAAATTACATAGTAAGTACAACTAGAGCTGGCCTCAAGTACCTGGGTATCAAGCATTTATAACCTCTGGTTTTGTCCTGATCCCTAACCACCTTCTCATATACTAACAAACTTTTCAATATGTCAAAAACATTGAAAACTATGACATTCACTGATAAAAGTTGCTCATTAGAGGCATTTTGACAAATGTATGGGTACTGATAATATATAGGAGAAATTTAGCATGGGAACAAACATCTTTTACCACATGGATTATTTTTGTTTCTTTCTTTTTTAACCACTTTACTAATTCAACATGTGGCTTCATGTGTGTGTGTATGGGGTGTGTGTATGGGGCATGTAATAGAGTGTGAACCTGGAACACTGTGTATATTTAGAGGACAGAAGATAATCGTAGGTACCCATGTTTGCCAGCTATGTTGCTTGAGACACAATTTCTTGTTATTTGCCACTGTGTACATGTCCCATGGATACATGGTTCAAATTTTTCAAAAATTCTCCCATTGCTGCCTCCTACCTTGCTACAGAAACAGTTGGCTCAGACACATATGGAGCTATGTGTGGCTTGACATGGGTTTTAAGAATCCCAACTCAGGTCTTCATTTGGGGGGCAAACTATTTACCTACTGAGCCATCTTCCATCTCTCCTTCCCTTATCAGAAAATTTCTGATATGACCAACTTTGAAGTGATAACTGACAACTACCAAATAGTGACATGATCACATATCTCTATCAAAGTGTGATATGAACAGGGAAAAACCTTTAATGATCCAAGCTGCAGAGACAGGTGTGAGGGATAATGATTATGACATATGTTAATTTGTGCTGAGTCATACCATTAAATATAACAAATGCCAAAGGAGCCAGACAACCAAAGTGCCTGATGTGTGTGTACTGGACTTGTTTTACATCCAGATCCAAAGCCCAGGAGTGCACCTATCTTAATTCCTACCCTTTCTGAGCATTTAAAATGCTCCAGGCTGTTTTCTGCAATGTTAAACCTTCATTCAAAATTCAAAACAACACTTTAAAGCATATATTTTATTCCACATTTTGCAGATGAGAAACAAAAATATAAATACAGATAAAATCACCAGCTTGAAGAAGATTAGGAGCAAAGGAATAGCTTAGTCAGATCACCATGTCCACCTTTGTAATGTTTCTCAGTTATTATGATGAATGGAAAAGCAAAATGTCAGACTTTGTAAGACATTGCTCCAGTCTTATTGTTTTTGGATGTCAAGCACTTTAAAGCTTTCAATTATACATGTTGCTCCTAAAGTGAACAAGCAAGTGAGTGAGTGTGTATGTGTGTGGGTTAGTGGGTGTATGTACCAATGTGTGGATTTGAGAGGACAAATTGTGAGAATCTGTTCTGTCTTACTATGTGGATCCCATACATCTCAGTCGGGTCAACAGACTTAGTGGGAAGCCCTCTGCCCATTGATCTGTCTCACCCATCCTCAAAGAACATTTTATGAGAAAAAGGTACCAGTATCTTTAAATACTATAAAATAGCTGAGAAAAATGTACTGTGGGTTATAATTTATCATTCAGTTAATTTAAAGATCAAATATGACAAATGATTCAGCTCAACTGTGGTGTAGCTAGCATATATCAGAATAGAAATTTTCAAAAAATTTGATGGGATTTATTAATGTTTTTATTTCTATATTCCAATGCATCAAATGTTATTGCAACATTACATTTCTGTCAAAGCTTACTTTAATGAACTGAGTCATAATCAATTTTCCCTCTTGGGTTCTTGAAACAAACTGTAAATGTAGTTGTATAGTATAAGAATATTTTATCTTCATTAAAAGAGGAACAAAAACTGTTTGTGCTTATCAGTAATTTTGAAGTGAAATGGATTTCAATAAGAATATGGTCCACAAGTCTGAACAAATTTGCGATAAAGGAATTTAACTGGCAATCAAATATCTCCAGTTTTACACTACTACCCAAAATAGATAAGGATGAAAAACTTGCAGATGAAAGTTTGATGCAATAATCATTAAGAAATACTTAACAAAGTATTAACTAACTCACAAGCTTAATTATACAACTGAAAAATCCTGCAGAATAATCAAGTGTGATTTGTCACTGGAATATAAGGATGAGTTAACATGCAAGTTATAACATGCCACAGAAACAGATTAAGGTATAGAAATTGTATCATCTTATTAGTAGATGCCAAGAAAACCTTTAACAAAATTCAATATTTTATTTGGTGTAAATTCTAATATATGTATGAAAGGGGTGCACCACACACATGAAGCTCAGCTATAATGAAGCTGCGTCTAATATATTCAATGGCAACAGGTGAAAGCTTTTCATATATCATAAAGAACAAGGAAAAGATGTCAACACTGGAAATCTGTACTAACACAGTATTAGAAGTCCAAATCAAAGCAGTTAGCAGAAACAATTGTTAAAAAAAATCATGGCCCTTGGCTGAGGAGGCAAGCCTGAAATGATCCCAAGCCTGAGGCAACGTAGGCCTGGGCAGTCAGACCATATCAGAGATTACCCTGCCTGGTGCCACACAGCAAGAGTAGCACATAGCACTCCTGAGATGACCCCAGACACCCAGAGGCCACGGACACCCCTAAGATTATAATGGTAAGTGGTAGAACAAAGGAAGAGAAAGAGAAGCAGGAGGATATGCACATAACAAAGAGGGGTAACTGGAAATTTGAGAATAGACAGGAACATCCTAATCTGACTAGCCAGTGATGCCACCTAAAGGAATTGTGAGGTCCTAGCCCATGCTGCCAAAAAAGCCCTGTGTGGCTTTTGTCTCTGTGGTACTGAAGTAGCAGAAGTCTTACCACCAAGTGCTGGATAGACATCCCTGGTGTAGGCTGTTGTCTGCAGCCACTTTGATGTCTAAGGGCTGTGCAGAACTGGCTCCAGCCCTTGGTAGGACATCATGGGAGAACTCACCTGAAGGTATGAGGGCAGGAGAGTTGGCCCCACACCTCACTAGCTGCAGTACTCAAGAGAGCCCATCCCTCACCCTCACTTGGGACAGCTGGCTCTGTTGCAGATGACCCAGCCATGAGGTCAAAAACTGTTAAGATAGCCCAGCTCCTTACTTGTTGCAGAATAGGGTAAGCTAGCCAAGGCAGTGCTCGAGATCTTGCCCACCTGTTGTAAATGAAGGGAAGCTGGAAGGCTGATCAGCTTATTAAGCAACAAGGCCCAGATCCAGGGCTGTGAGTTGACCCACCAAAACATCTACCCAACTGATAAACTACTGGAGTGAATGAAGGAGACGCTTATATAGATGAAAAGCTGCAGGATTTCCAGAATTTGTCTGCAAAGGGCAATGAAAGAATATCTGAAAGGAGTCTCTATGAGGTTCCAGTGTTGATAGTGCAGCACAAGCCAGAGGCCTCCAAACAGACCACTGACTTAGTTCAATGAACACTTGCAAGAAAAGAATTATGTACCAAATGGTGTACTGTGGCTCACACTATGACACTCTACAGCTAACATGGCAGGATTGATTTTTTTTTTTTTGGATGGGGAGGTTTCAAGAGCAGACAGCACATACAATGAGACAGGGAGATGAGTGAGATTGGGGTTCATGATGTAAAATTCAGAAAGAATCAATAAAAAGTTAACATTTAGAAATAATTAATGTTTCTAGGGACTTAAAAACAATCAGTAAATGAAGTAAAAAGTCAAATCCAGTTTTGATAACACAGTTTAGTCTAAAAGAATATATTAACCAGAAATAAAATTAGTTGCACTTAGAAAACTACAGAACGCTGACTGCTAAAATTGAGAAAGATAAAAATAAAATAAAGTATATCTTATATTTATAGATTAGACTATTTAATATTTTTAGCATGCTAATACCACCCAAATTTTCTACAGAACAAACATAGTCACTGAAGAAATTCCAATGCATTTTAAAATATAAACAGAAAAGCAGTTCTATAATATATAAAACTACAAAATTTCTTAAAATCCAAGATGGACTTAAACAAGAATAGAAGAATGACAGTAATTGATTGTAAAGTATATTACAAAGGTGCAAAACAAAAGTAGTACCGTATCAGCATATAAGAAGACACAAATTACAAAGGATACAAAACTGAGTAATAATTCCTTTCCAATATAGTAAGTTGATCACCAATTATACCACTAGGTAAAAACATTAACAAATTTGGAAATATACTCCTCGTAATAAAGTATGTTAGGAAAACTGGATATCAAAAGAACCTTATCTCACAGACTGGACAAAAATCAACCACAATTATTTAAGTAGAATATTTATAACAGTAAAAGTACTAGAGAAAATCATTTGGAAGGAAATCTTAGTGTCACTTGGCAAAAAAAATGAAAATAAAAATAAAAAAGATGTGAATTCTCTGCCAAGTACACAGGACACGATCAGAAATTGGCATGTTACAGTATTACACCAAATTAAAAAGCTGCTGTGAAGCAAAGAAACAATAACCAAATGTGAATACAACAGCAGATTATAAGAGCATATTTTTTCAATCATATGCACAACTCAAATAACTCAAGGACTCAAAGCAAAGAAACAATTTAAACAAGAGGGAAGGACCTGATACAGTGTCAGTCATCCACAAGATTCAAACTCATATCATAATGTGATGTCAATTTTGACCTGTTAAGGCACATATTATAATAAGTCTGTAGAAAACAACCTTTTAGTATCATTGTTGGTAAGAGAAGTTCATAGATATCAATGTGGGTGCTTCTCAATCACCAAATATCATAGTTATGATGTAGGAGAGATGGTTCTGTAGTTAAGAGTAAACATTGCTTTTGTAGAAGACACAAATTTGGTTGTCAGCACTCTCATTAGTTAGTTGGATCACAGTTACCTATAACCCCAGCTTCAGGGCATCTGAAGCAATTTCTGGTGTCCATGGTCAAATTCACTCACATACAAACTCACACACAGACACAAATATACACATAATTAAAAGTAAATGTATAAAATAGATTTGTTATTTCACTAGTGCTCTTTTTTCTGTTGCTGTTTTGTTTTTCTTTGTTGTTGTTCATTTGTTTCAGTTTGATTTTGTTGTTGTTGTTTTTTCTGTTGTTATTGATGTTTTTCCATACAGGGTTATACTTCATAGACTTGGCTGTCTTGGAACTCACTGAAGATACCAGATTGACCTTGAACTCACAGAAATACATCTGTCTGTCTTCCGCATGCTGAGATTATTGGTATGTGCCACCCCAGCTGGCTAAGTACACTTTTAAAGAACAATAATAAACTACAGCTTAATGAAGACATGATCAGCACAATTCACGTAAAGTTTATAGCAATAGTTCCTTAGTGGTGACCAAGAAAAGAAAAATATTTGGCTTAATAAAATGCTCCAAAACATCAGGATTTGAAAGCTGAATATGGTAAAAAAGATGAACAAGTATTTCAGAGAACTCAAGTCACTGTGAAGATGAAATTCAAATACTCAACAAGCTGCTAGAAAGTTTGGAAGGCATAACAGATCATGTAGACAACGTGAAATTACAGCTATTAGGAACAATCCAACAAAGAATAGTAATTAAATACACACACATACACACACACACACAATGCAAGTCTTACAAAACACCATGAATAGATTTAATTTTCAAATTATACACATAAAGAGAATCACTTAAGTTCAGTGGCATAGACCAGATCATTCACAGGATAGAAGAAAACATTCACAATTAAGAATATTAGAACTGTTATCCCCCCTCCCTGCTCCAATAATGAGAGACAGTTTGACACCCAGGATTTCTGAAACCTCAAGCTCACAGGTAAGTTTCCTATCTCCGCCCCAGTACCTGGCCTAACTGGAACACCCCATCCCCCACTCCTAAGGCCCAGAGGATGCAAGACTCATGTCCTGCCAGAGCCATATCTTTTGGATTCACATCTGGGCTTAGAAGCAGATTCTGTGCTCCAATCCCACTCATCTGCCCACACCAGAGATAGCTTGAAGCCCAGGAGTTTTGAGACAATTGGATTCAGACAGCAGGCTCTCCAGACTCCTTCCCAGACCCAGAGCCAAAGAAGCCCAGCATAACCAGGTACCCAGAAGGGAAAAGCTCCAGTCAGCGACAGCAAGGTCTGTTAACACCAGAAATACCAGATGGAGAGAGGAAAGTACAAGAACATAAGCAACAGAAACCAATGCAATTTGGCAACATCAGAACCCAGTTTTCCCACCGCAGTCACTGGATACTCTAATACACCTGACAATTCTAAAATCCCATTTCTTAAAAATGATAGAGGACCTTAAGGAGAACTTAGTATCTCCCTTAAAGAAATACAGGAGAACACAGGTAAACAGGTAGAAACCCTTAAAGAGGAAACACATAAATCCTTCCCATTTCTTGGAAGGAAAACACAAGCAAACAGGTGAAGGAATTGAACAAAACCATCCAGAATATAAAAATGGAAATAAAAATATAAAGAAATCATGAAGGAAGAGAACCCTGGAGATGGAACATCTATGGAAGAGATCAGGAGTTACAGATGCAAGCATCAAAAATAGACTGCAGGAGACAGAAGAGAGAATCTCAGGCATAGAAGATACCACAGAAGAACTTGACACAACCATCAAAAAAATTGCAAAAGGCTCCAAACCCAGGAAATTCAGGACACAATGGAAAAACCAAACGTAAAAATAATAGGTATAGAAGAGATGGAAGTTTACCAATTTAAAGGCCAGTAAATTTCTTCAACAAAATCATAGAAGAAAACTTTCCTAACCTAAAGAAAGAGATGCCTATAAAAGTACAAGAGACCTAGAGAACGCCAAGTAGATTGGACCAGAAAAAAAATTGTTTTCTTTCATCGTATAATGAAAACACCAAATGCACAGAAGGAAGAATTTAAAAAGCAGTAAGGGAAAAGGGCCAAGTTAAATATAAAGGCAGACCTACCAGGATTATACCAAATTTCTCAACACAGGCTCTATAAACCCAATGATCTTAGGCAGATGTCATACAGACCCTAAAAGCACACAAATGTTTCACATCATTAGACTACCATAACAAGCAAAACTCTCAGTTACTATAGATGGAGAAATCAAGGTATTCCATGACAAAACAATATTAAAATAATATCTTTTCAATAAACTAGCTCTATAGAGGATAATAGAAGGAGAAATCCAATGCAAGGAGGGAAACAGCAAACAAGAAAAACTAAGAAAATAATCTTCTCACAACAGACCCAAAAGAGGAGATCCACATATGCATAATTCTACCTTCAACAACAAAAATAGCTGGAAACAACAATACTGGTCTTTCAAAATCAATAGATTCATTTCCCCCAATAAAAACACATAGGTTAATAGACTAGTGTATAAACAGGACCTAGCATTTTGCTGCATACAAGAAACACTCCTCAGTGAAAAAGACAGACACTACCTCAGAGTAAAAGGCTAGAAAAATGTTTTTCCAAGCAAATGGTCCCAAGAAACAATCTGGAGTAGTCATTCTAATATCCAAAAAAATAGATTGCTTACCAAAAGTTATCAAAAACGATGGGGAAGGACACTTCATGTTCATCAAAGGAATAAGTCACCAAAATGAACTCTTAGTTCTAAACAACTATGCCCCCAAATGCAAAGGTACTGACATTTGTAAAAGAAACATTAAAAAAACTCAAAGCACATATTGAAACTCACACAATAATAGTGGGAAACCTCAACATCCCACACTCTACAATGGGCAGATCATGGAAACAGACACAAAACAATACACAGTAAAACTAATAGAAGATATAAACCAAATGGATTTAACAGATACCTACAGAATATTTCACCCTAAAACAAAAGAATATAACTTCTTCTTAGTACTTCATTGTATTTTCTCAAAAACTGATCATAAAATCGGACACAAAACATGCCTCAACATATATAAGAAAGTTGAATTAGTCCCGTGTATGCTGTTGGACCACCAGGGGCTAAGGCTTGTCTTCAATAACCACAAAAAGAACAGAAAGCTGATGTATGCATGCTTGAAGCTTAACAACTCTCTACTCAATGATAACTTGGTCTTAGAAGAAATACAGATATTTCTGACTTTTTAAAATTTAACAAAAGTGAGCTCAGCATACCTAAATTTATGAGACACAATGAAGGCAGTGCTAAGAGGAAAATTCATAGCTCTCAGTGCCTTCATGCAGAAATTGGAAAGATCAAACACTAGCAGCTTAATGTCATATCTGAAAGCTATAGAACAAAAAGAAGCAACTACACCAAAGAGGAATAGACAGCAGGAAATTATCAAACCCAAGTCTGTAATCAATCAAGTAGAAAAAAAGAGAACTATACAAAGAATCAAGAAAACAAAGATCTTGTTCTTTCAGGAGATTAACAAAATTGATAAACTCTTAGCCAAATTAAATAGAGGGCATACAGAAAGTATTCAAATTCACAAAATCATAAATGAAAAGGGAGACATAACAATAGAAACTGAGTAATTTTTTTTAAAAATCACCAGATCCTAATACAAAAGCCTATACTCAACAAAAAATAAAAAGAATAGATGAAATGGATAATTTTCTAGACAAATACCAGAAACAGATGATTTTCTAGAAAGTTACAAGGCACTAAAGTTAAATAAGGATCAGCTAAACCATCTAAACAGTCCCATACCCCTTAGGAAATAGAGCAGTCATTAAAAATCTTCAAACAGTAAAAAGCCCAGGGCCAGATGGTTTTAGTACAGAATTCTATCAGAACTTTAAAGAACACCTACTACAAATACTCTTCAAATTATTCCATAAAATAGAAACAGAAGCAACACTTTCCAAAATGTTCTATGAAGCCACAGTTATTTTTATACCTCAACCATACAAAAACCCAACAAAGAAAGAGAAGTCTAGACCAATTTCCTTTTTGATCATCAATGCAAAAATAGTCGATAAAATTCTAGCTAACTGAAGCTTAGATCATGCAAAATCATAATAATTCACCATGATCAAGTAGGCTTCCTCTCAGCAATGCATGAATGGTTCAATATACAAAAATACATCAACAGAATCCACTATATAAACAAACACATCATATTAGATTCTGAAAAAGCATTTGACAAAATATAACACCCCTTTATGTTAATAGTTTTGAAACGATGGGAATATCAGAGCACATACCTAATAATAGTAAAAGCAATACACAGCAAACCAACATCCAACATCAAACTAAATGGAGAAACACTTGAAGCAATCCCATAAAATCACAGGCAAGACAAGGCTGCCCATTCTTTCACTATTTATTCAGTACAGTACTTGAAGTTCTACCCAGGGCAATTAGACAATAAGAGAAGGTCAAAGAAATATAAATTGTAAAGGAAGAAATCAAGATAACACTATTTGAAGATGATATGATAGTATGCATAAGCAACCGCACAAATTCTACCTGAGAAATTCTACATCAGATAAACAACTTCAACAAATAAGCTGGATAGAAAATTAATTAAAATAAATCAGTAGCCTCCCTCTAAACAAAGGATATATGGGCTGAGAAAGAAAGTAGGGAAAAACACCACTCACAACAGTCGCAAATAATACAAAATATCATGTTGTCGTGCTAACCAAGCAAGTGAAAGATCTGTACAACAAGAACTTCAAGTCTCTGAAGAAAGAAATCAGGAAAGGCATCAGAAAATGAAAAGACCTCTCATGCTCATGCATCAGCAGGATTAACATAGTAAACAATAGCCCTCTTACCAAAAGCAATCTATAGATTTCATGCAATCCCCATCAAAATTCCAACACATTTCTTCACAGAGATAAAAAGAGCAACTCCAAAATTCATCTAAAATAACAACAACAACAACAACAACAAAAAACAGGATAGAGAAAACTATTCTCAACAATAAAAAAAAAAACTTGGGGGGAATCACCATTTCTGACCTCAAGCTGTACTATAGTGATAAAAATCACATAGAATTGGTACAAAGAAAGACAGGTAGATCAATAGATCAATGGAATACAAATAAAGACCAAGAAATGTACCCACACACTGGGGTCATGTGATTTGTGTCAAAGAAGCCAAAACTATCTAATGGAAAAGAGACAGAATTTTCAACAAATTGTGCTGGCTCAACTGGTGGTAGGTGTGTAGAAGAATGCAAATTGATCCATCTTTAACTCCTAGTACAAAGCTCAAGTCCAATTGGTTAAGGACAGTCACATAAAACCAGATATGCTGAACTGAATTTAAGAGATTTTCAGAAAGAACTTTGAACATATCAACACAGGGGAAAATTCCTGAACTAAACACCAGTGGTTCATTCTCTAAGATCAACAATTGATAAATGGGACCTCATAAAATTGAAAAGATTCTGTAAGGCAAAGGACACTGTCAATAGGACAAAACAGCACCCTAGAGGTTGGGAAAATGTCTTTAACAACCCTACACCCAATAGAACGGTAATATACAAAGAACTCAAGAAGTTAGATTCCAAAGAACCAAATAATCCTATTAAATATGGGAAACAGAGCTAAGCAAATAATTCTGAACTGAGGATTACTGAATGGACAAGAAGCACCTAAAGAAATGTTCAACATCTTTAGTCAACATGGATATGCAAATCAAAATGACACTGAGATTCCACCAATCAGAATTGCTAAGATCAAAAACTCATGCAACAGTACATGCTGGCAAAGATATGGAGAAAGAGGAACACTCTTCCACTGCTGCTGGGATTGCAAGCCAGTAAAATCACTTTGGAAAACATTTTGGTGGTTCCTCACAAAATTGTCAATAGTTCTACCTGAAGATACAGCTATACAGCTAATGGGAATATACACAAAACATACTATAACATATAACAAGGACATATGCTCTACTATTTTAACAGAAACCTTATTTACAATAGCCAGAATGTGAAACAACCTAAATTTCCCTCAGTGGAAGAATAGACACATAAAATAACGGATACTTGTACAATGCAGTACTACTCACCTATTAAAACCAATGACTGAATGAAATTTGCAGGCAAATAGTGGAACAAGAAGATAGCATCCTGAGAGAGGTTACCAAGACCTAAAAGGACACACATGGTATGTGAATAATAATCACTGATAGGTGAATATTAGCCCAAAAGCTCAGAATACCCACAATTCAACTCACAGACCATATGAAGCTTAACAGGAGGGAAGACCAAGGTATGGATGCTTCAACCTTACTTATAAGAGGGATCAAAATAATCACAGGAGGTAGTGAGAAGGATAGAGAAGGTAGAGGGAGAAAAAGTGGGAGGAAGGATCAGGTATGGAAAGAGACAAGAGATAAGTCCAAAGGGTCAGGAAAATAAATAAAAATAAAAATCGGTAGGGAGTGGGAAACGGGGGGAGCCACAGAAAGTCTCAAACAACAGGGAACCAAGAAGTGTCCAGGACACAAATGGGATGTCATTTTCCTAAATACCCAACAAAGTGGAGATATAATCTGTAGAGACCACCACCAGTAGATAAGCATGACCTCCAGTGAGGGATAGGACCATCCACCCATCTCAAAATTTTTAACCCATAATTGTTCCTGTATAAAAGAAACACAGGGGCAAAAAATGGAGCAGAGACTGAAGAAAAGGCCATCCAGAGACTGTCTCAACTTGGGGTTGATCCAATCTTCAGACACCAAACCCAGACACTAAAGCTGATGCAAAGAATTGCTTGTGGATGGAGCTTGGTGTAGCTGCCTTCTGAGAGGCTCTGCCAGCACCTGTCTAAGACAGATGCAGATAGTCAAAAACAATCATTGGATTGAGTTCTTGGGACCCCAGTGGAAGAAATGGGGAAAGACTAAAAGAGCTGAAAGGGATTGCAACCCCATAGGACAAACAAGAATATCAACTAACTGGCTACCCCAGAGCTTCCAAGGACTAAACCATCAACCAAATAGTATACATGAATGAATATGTCTCCAGCTGCATATGTAGCAGAGGGTTTTCTTATCTGGCAAAAATGGGAGGGGAGGCCCTTGCTCCTGTGGAAACTTGATGCCCTAGCATAATGGAATGCTAAAGCAGTAAAGTAGAGAGGGAGGGTTATGGGGGAGCACCCTCTTAGAAGCAATGGGGAGGGGGTATGGGATGGGGATTTTTTGGAGAGGAGATTGGGAAGGGGGTAACCTTTGAAATGTAAATAAATAAAACAATGAGGGAAAAAAAGAATATTAGAAGCACAAACAACACCAACTAGACAGGACCAGAAAAGGAACTCTCTATAGCATATTATAATTTAAATGACATATATATATATATATATATATATATATATATATATATATATATATATATACACATACACACACACAGAATAAAGGGAGGAAATTTAAAACTGTGTGAGAAAAATCATTAGTCAAAAATAAAAGAATATTCATCAGAGTAACGCATGACGTTCTCAGTGTTAATATTAAAATCCAGGATGTGACAAATTTTTAAGAGCATTGACAAGCAGCCTAGGCTACAGTACTGAGCAAGACTATTCTACACAGCCGAAGGACAAAGACAAAATTTTCCATGACTCAAGCAAGTTAAAAGTATTTATATCCAGTAAAACAGCCCTCTAGAGAGCATTAGAAGCAGTACTGGCACTTAAGAAAGTAGTAAGATTGCCAGTTTATATTGGAATGCTACTGAGTCTGATGTTTTATGTAATTATTCCTTTTCAGCCTTTGTTTGCTTTGTACATTTCCAATACACTTGTAAGTGAACTTTCCCTTAAATGACTAAATAATAAAGATGTCAAGAAGCCAATCACTGGGTGAAAAGGAGGCAAACTTTCTGTGTCCAAGAGAAGAAGAGGGAAGGCAGGAGGAAGGGACTTCCTTTTGGACTGGGGGAGAGGTGAGTGTGGAGTGGGAGTGGGGGTGAGAGGGTGATAGGGGATGGAGAGATGTGGGGTAGGCAACCAAGGTGTAGGCAGGGAACTGTTAGTTCTGATGGAATCTACTAGGATCCACCACATAGAATAGATGGTGAATTAGGATGCTATATTCCACACCCAGTGATTATGTTATCTGTTGATTCTAAACTAAGATTGTCTGGAGTTTTCCATCTCACTGTGATTCAACTGAACTCCAGGGAAAGGTAACTGTGGCAGAGTATGGGTTTTTGAGAATGCGCCCAAGCTAGGGGCAGATATTTGGCAGTGCTGAGAGGCCTTGAGATCAGCCAGTCTAGGGAGGAGATCTTGGAGATCTAGAGAGGCCTTAGCAAGGAAAAACATGTGGTTACAGACTAGGTACCAGGCTGGGAACAAGCTGAGACCTCTGGCTGCTGCCTAACTGGCAATAGAGTGGACTGTTTTTTAATATTACATACTATATACACTGCATTGGATACTTGGTTTATATTGAAGTCCACATGTGCCCCAGTAAGTTTGTGAAGACAGAGGACAACAACAGGTGTCACATTTTGCTTTTCACCAGAGACAACTAGTTGTTTCCATTGCTTCCACAGTGAAGTATAGAGTCAAAAATCTTCTCAAACAGTACATGAAAGAAAGTTGGTCGTAGAACATTGTTCACGTGCTGTTTGACAAGATTTGTGAGATTACACTTTATTGTGGAGCTGACGTCAGGAAATGATCTATGGGAACAACAGCATTCAATTGGATATATATTAAGAAAATACATGTTGTAAAGTACATTCAGAGTATTCCTAAACTGAAAACTCAAAACCCTGAAATGATCCAAAACTAAAAATAAAAAGTGTAATATTCTCCTGAATTCACAACTTAGATATATACAACAACACAAATTTTAAGTATTATAAAAAAATTATAGAAATAATGTAGGCTGTATTTAAGGCGTAAACATAAATTGATTGTGATGGATTAAGGTCCTTTTCTAAAAGTTTTTATTGTATAGATGCAAACACTCTAAAATGTTGACAAGATACGTAAAATCCCAATCTCTTCTAGCCCCAAGCATTCCAGACAAAGTGTGATTACCCTGGTCACTAAAGGAAGAGAAAGGAAAATGTTGGAAACAACATCCTTAGTGTGATTTCATAAAGTACAGCATTACTGCTATTTCCACAGAAATTAAGCATTGCATTGTCTTTGTCATGGCAACAGGGCTTCAGGTCCTCAAGTGGCATATGTGTCATTTTCAAATTATTAAACTTGCAACAAATATATTTGTTATTGCAAATGGCCATAACGTTGACAGCTTAATTTCAAAATATTGTGGTTGGTATTTTTCAGGTCTAGAAGGGTTTTTTATGGGAAACAAATATTTCTGGCTGTTATATTTCCCCATCCGTGTCTGAACACTCCTTATGTAATTAGCATAATTACAATGTAGGGTCATCTAGTAATTTCAAATGAAATTTGAAAAGTCATTTTCTGAGTCTTTTAAATATTTCATCATTACAAGAAAGTTATCGTGGACACGGTATCAGGTTTGAGCGATTTCTGGTTAGATCAATTGAATTGGTGAATATCATGATGGCAGAATGGAGGGTAAAGAAGGAAGCCAATAGATTCTCTTTGCATCTGCACAAGGGAGAAGCATGCTCAGGGTTTCAGGAATCATTCAAAGGAGGAAACCACCAGATTTCTCAGCATTTTTCTGATAATTAACAGCTAAAAAATAACAGATAAGAAATAGTGAGAACCAACAGTGGATTAATTGAATCCACCAGGCAATGGGCAAAAGCTGAAAATCCTAGCCTTGTAGCCCAGAGATTCATTTTCTGTTCCCTAGAATACACGGATTTTTACAAAGGACTAATGAATTGGCACCTACCTGTAATCTCAGGACTAAGAAGAACAAACTAGTCAGATATCTGGACTTCCTGGTCAGGATAGCGTAGACTACTGAGCAAGTTTCAAACCAACATGTACTCATCTCATAAGTCAAAGTAAATTGTTACTGAGGAAAAATTAATGGGTGTTGCCTCTGGCTTCTGTATGTATACATACATGCAGGCACATGTCACATCCACACACATACATCCACACATGCAATCATACATCATACACTCGTACACACACACATACAGCCACCCCCCCACAAGAACACACAAAATGCCACAAGGTAAAATTAAATTAATTGAAAATATTAAAATGAAATGACTAATGTAGTTTTGATCAGAATAAAAAACATAGGGTGCAAATACAACTTACATACCTTCAACAATTAAGCAATAAACTCTCAGAGTTAAAAAAGTTACTATGTGAACACTGACAATGAACGTAGGAACTTTTCCACATTTCTATTGCCTAACTGTTTGATTGGGGTCTCTAGGCTCAGTCCATTTGTTGGCTTTGAGTATCTGCATCTGTCTTAGGTGCTGACAGAGCCTCTTAGGGGACAGCTATACCAGACTCCTGTTAGCAAGCACTTCTTGGTATCAGCACTAGTGATGGCAAAACCACCAATCAAGAAATATACATGGATAGATCCATGGCTATAGCTACATATGTAGCAGAGGATTGTCTTATCTGGCATCAGTGGGAGGGGAGGCCCGTGGTCCTGTGGAGGCTTGATGCCCCAGGGTACAGAGATGTTAGAGCAGTGAGGCTAGAGTGGGGGTGGTGAGTGGGGAAGCTCCCTTTTAAAGGCATACAGGAGAGAGGATGGGATGGGAGTTTTGTGGTGGGAAGGGGGACAATATTTGAAATGTAAATAAATAAACTAACCAATAAGAAATAAAGAAAGATAGAAAATGAGTCACGTGCAACCCCAGCATGTACAACTCTAGCTAGCTCTAGGGTATTTCTGACACCATCTTTGACAGCCACCCATATACACATGACTCTGTTTCTTGCAGTGGTAGAGATGATTTCCTGCTTTTACTACAAGTTTTATTTCACATGTTGGTATTTCCCTCCTTGAAAACATCTCTGTAGAATGCACTTCTCCGATCCTCTTAATGTTAGCTGATTTAATGTCTATTTCATGCAGTCACAAGTGTAAAGGGAAGCTGTCATTGATCTTTTTCTTCACTACCTAAAAATAAACAGAATGTTATAAACTCCATTGTAAATGTTCTGAAGATATAGAAAACAGAACCTAGAACATCACCTAATTAATTACTTAATACATTAATTCTATGCTGTCCATGAACACATTTCTATTTATATGACTGAAACCATATTTATTTTCAGTTTATTATTGGAGATATTTCTAGTACAGGGTGTTGTTCATTCCTATAAATAATACATCTTTTAAAATTCCATCCAGTTTGCACAGAAAGGCAATTCATACTGCATGAGCCTGATGAGAAGTATCATCATGATTTTCGTATTATAAGCAGTACTCAGGGTAATCAATTTAGTAACAAGGAAGATTTAGTTCAGTTACAATATTTGGAGTGCCAGTCCCTCCCTAGTTAACTCTGTTGTTGTGGGCCTGTAGTGACACATGTGCTGAAGCGAAGTCCAACACCCCATTGCCCCAAAATGCAGAGATAGGATTCCTAAAGCCCATTTAAGGGTACACCTAACACTCTACCAACAACCCTGCTTCTTAAAGTTCACTCAATAATTCCATACTGGGGATAAATTGTTAACTCATAGAGCTTTGAGTGATATTGACCACCCTAATAATAGAAGGTTTTTGGTTTTTTTGATTTTTACAGAAGCACAACTTAAAGAGTGCTCATTTTATAGAAATGGAAAGTTGAAGATTCACACTGTGTTAGCTCATTTTCATGTGTTGAGCTGTTATGGCCAGGCCCAGGTACATAGTACATCTGTCTGTTGACCATCAGCAAATCCTGACCATAGTGTGAAAATAAGCATTTTCTTTGGAATGTCAAACCCATAATGGCTAACTAGGAGGCTTCAGTGACAGACCTCAAACAGAGTTAGAATGTTCTTGTTTGTCTTCACAATTCCTTACACTGAACGTGCTCTGCATTTATATACATAATCAGATAATGAAATGGAGCATGAGAAATGTGCTGTGCTTTTCTGAGATATTTCTTGCTGAATTATAGTTTTTCCATATCACAATGAAAATTTCATTTCCATGTTTGATTTCACATGGAGGGTTGAGTGCATTGTTATGTTTGTTTATTTACAAGTGTGTATGGAAGAGGTTCTTATACATGTGTGCACTTCAGTAAGTCAGTGGTTGATGTCAAGTATCTCGCTCTATCCCTCTCCAACTTACTCTTGATACAGGTTCTCTCCCTGACCTTGAATGTCATCTTCTGAGGAAAACTAGCCAGCAAGAACTCAGGAGTCCTCCCATATCAGTTCCCAAGATCTAAGATTGTATTGCTCCACTAAGGCTGGCTTTAAATGTGGCCATTGGAATGTGAGATTTAAGTTCTCATGCTTACATGACAAGCCATTCACTGACGGAGTCATCTCCTTTGCCCCCCATTTCGTCCACTGCTTTATTCATTTTGTCTATGCACCAGGTTGCTGTGGGCACAACACTGAGCAGACAGTTGCTGTCTATTTTATGAATTGGCAACTCAGTGTAAGTTTCTTGTTCTGTCTTATTATACAGTGAAATGCCACAGAGATCATAGCACATAAGCAACTAACTAACAAGCCATGCATTCAGAATAACCCTGTCAATACTTCATCTGGATAATGAGGGATAAGCTCTGAAGGCCCTACCCACCCTGTGGAACTATACATAGTTAACAGTTGCTGGAGGGGAATAGGGTGGTGTTTGTCATATTTCTAAGGAATATTCTTGATGATAAGTTGCTCTTGCTTAAGTAAATTACCCCTCTATTCATTCTCATGCAGGGAACCCCCATTGTAGGAAACTGGTCACAAAGAAACATAAGAGACTTGAAAGAGAAGGGGCATTTGTTGGATAGAAGAGGAAGGTCTGGGAGAAGAGAAAGTAATTGAAAAAGTATAATCGGGGGAAGATAATTAAGTCTATATGATACATATGAAATTATGAAAGAATAAATTAAAAGAGAAAATTAGTATATTTTCACCCAGTATGGTTTCTCATGGGATAAAATTCTTCTGAGACTAGTCATTTTGATTAAGCTTTAGCTCAGCAGACAATATCAGAACTAGAAACATCAAGACTGTAAAACCCACCTGCTTATCAATCTCAAGTCACAGCAATCAATTATGTGGAAGATATATAAAGAAAAACTTTGCTATTTTCATAACTTCCTTACTTCCAGCAACAAAAGGTGAAGTGATGTAGAGGGATTGGTCTCCATAGTTCTTCCTTTAAGACTAAATTTACCTTGTCACCATCATCTATGCCCAGGGCTTCAGATGCAGGTAGGAGGGCTGAAACTCAGGCAAAAATCAGTTGTTAGATTTTCTTTATCCTAGGAAGATACAGGCCTCATAGGCAGGTGCTAGGAGAAAAGGCCTTGAAATACTCATGTTAAACATTAGAAGAGGAAGCAGGGTAGTAATACAGGGCTCGCTAGGGTTGTTCCATGAGTTATACACCAGGCTGTTTTTGTCTGTTTTCTCAGGTTTATGTGGGTCACACTTTCCACTTATGTATGTTAATATTATATATTAGTTCTTATAATATATAATATATACTATTATTATGAGTCACTGTCTATGCAATCCCCATTTGTTTGATATCTTTTTAGAGTAATTAGAAACACTGGCCTAGAACGAACAGAGAGAGTGCTATATTTAAATAGGAAAAGTTCCTTTGCTCTCAGTATGGTGGTCACATTTCTGATGGTAGGGATACTTACAAACAGAATAATTCTATACTCTATAAAATACATATAATACATAACTTCATTCAGTCATGTACATAATATAGGCCACATTACATATATTGCAGTAGTGAATAAAATTAAACTGTCTAGTAATGCTACAGTGCATATGTGTGATGTCTGTGTGTGTTTGTATTTGTGTGTGTCTCTTTGCATGTGTGTGTGTGTGTATGTGTGTGTGTGTGTGTGAGAGAGAGAGAGAATGTTTATTGGTATGTCTCTCTGTATAGTCATTCTTTGCTACAAACTTGGTTTATAATATAAATCTCTTATATAACAAACTCAACATATGTTTAGTCTTTCACCTAAGAAGGCACAATGAAAATTCTGCATATAAATCATCTTAACAGAACCTAAGTAATACACTGTAACTGTTATTCAGCAACTTATTACTTTTTATTTTTTGCAAATATACCACCAAAGACCAAGAAACTGCTCCATTTTAGAAAGTCTATGTGACATCTTTTACATATTAGAATTTACAGATGGGCACAGGTCACTAAGTTGACCTGTTTTTCCATGGTGTAAGACTTACCCTTTTCCAAGAAAACAAATGCTAAACCTATTTTGTACTGTACTGATTGAAGCTTTGCTGCAGACCATTGTTGCATGGCCTGCCTTAATAAACCATTATTCCTAAAAGAGAATCCATCTTCACACCTCTCTCAAACCAAGCCTATCTATGCTTCCCAAAACATGATAGCATTTTAAGAAATTATGAGAAGAAAAATCTATAGATGTTTATTGAATAAAATTTGGTTTGTGCTTGTTTGCTTCTATTTAGCATGATGTTATTTGAACCTGAAGCATGGAACACATACCTCTGAAAGATCTGTGGGGAACAGAAGCAAATAGGTAACAGAAGGCAGAGAAAGACTCTAGGAAGTTCCCTAGGAGTGACCTCCCAGAAAATAACACTTGACTCCATTTGGAAGGAAGTCATGTGTGAGGAATAGACAAACTGGTAAAATATGCTGAGCAGATTGCTGGTCAGGGGCAAGTAGGCCAATTTAGTTGGGAATTCAATGTGATGGGATGGGAACTGGAGTGAGAGAGAGGAAAATGGCATGATCATGAGTATAATTGTTGGCTAATGCAGAGAACTCTTACCCAGCTGATGGCAACCATTCTAATGATTTTTACATTTACAGAATAATATTTAAATGTGTTGATAGAACATTACCTATGCTTCATTAATGTTATTCTATAGTCACTTCTGTATGATAAACAAATTGTGTACATGCATGTATAAGGTCGGTATGAATGTCTAATATTTCCTATAATACATCATCTAAGAAACTAGAGACAGCTCATGGTATATTTCTGGAATATTGATATAATTATTTTCACTCTTATTCTCAACACACTTGAGTTATCTTTCCTTAATGACTTTTGTGGAAGCCATGATAAAGAAAAAAATTGCAAACCTACTTCAACATTAAAAATGTTTTTGAAGCTGATTTACCTGTACAGCTAACCAAGAATTTTAAACAGTGAGAAAAACTGAATTTGCCATGCAGAGGAAGCCCTGGTCCTTTGTATATCTCTGCAGATCAACTTACCTTCATGGCAATCCTTAGAGGATTTAGACCAGTAGGGAATTAAGTTCTGTATATATTTTTATAAAGAATGCAAAAGTAGAATAGTTAATGGCCAGAAATCCATGCCTCCTAGGTTTTTTGTTTGTTTGTTTGTTTGTTTGTTTTGGGGGGTTGCCATAAAAGAAAAATAAAATGTTTATTAGACACAGCTGCTCTGAAAGTGCCAGCTCTCAAAATTCATGGCCATATCTCCTCAGGTTCTGACCATTCTTTCAGAGCAATGAAAGAAAATGTGAAAACAACCTAAATATGCAATAAACTTATTAAACCCCATTCTGTCTGCAGAAGTAGAAAAGTATATCAGTCCCTGACTTGGCTGATGCATGAACCTGCCATGATACATTTACAAAGACAAAATATTAGTCCAACTAAATCTGACTCATTCAAAAGAAAAATGAAGGAAAAGAGGGATGAAGGAAGGGAAGAAGAGAGGGACAGAAAGGAAGCTAGCCACTTAACCAAGATGTGTACAGCATAAAATAGAAAGGTCTTGTATATGGGTCTGACATGTTTTAAAAAGTTTGAATCGTGCAGAATGAAATGCTTAATGAATGTTGGCCAAAGCATGGCAATACTGCGTACAGTCCAGGGGACAAACTCCACCAGAATCTGATAAAAAGATACATAATGTGCTTGGCTTTCTACCTGGTGAAACAGGTCCGAATAATGTCATTCATGCAACTTTCAGAAGAGACCTGGTGGAACAGAATTAGCAAGACCCGAGTCATACAACCTGATTTGATGCATGCTCTGCTATCAACTTAATAGAATACAGAAATACAATGAGACTAAAAAATTTTTATTTTCTTTGAGGGCATTTCTAGATTAGGTTGATAAAAGAAGAAGACCAACACAAAATATAGGAAGAAACAATACTAAACATGTGGGCTGGGGGCTGGGCCTGAGTTAAGAAGAGGAAGTGAGTTGAATAGCAGCATCTATCTCTCTCTGTTTCCTGACTTTGTCTATTGTTATCAGTTGCCTCACATTCCTGCACTATGCTTTTCCTGCAAACATGGACAAAGAAACCCTTGCTTTCTGGAGATGCCTTTGCCAAAGTATTTCATCACATCAAGAGGAAAAGCAATTAGCATGCATGCCATGATTTGAAAGACATAGATATAGAGTACTAGCAGCAGCCTTGACACTCCTCTTTTTTTTTTTTTCCCTGAAACTGTACGATACAGGAAATATGAAGTCTAATTTTTGTTTTCCTCTGTGTTAAGCCACCAAAAGCAAGTCACTTATAAAAGGAAGTGTTTAGTTGGGTATTTGAGAGCTTTCTTCTGATCTACAAGCAACAAAATAGAGAGGTGCATGTGTGTGGGGAGAGTGGAGGGAGAGGAAGAGGGAGATGGATGGAGAAAGAGAGAGAGAGCATTACTTGGAAATTGTGTGGGATTTGGAGCATCAAAGCCCATCACAGTGACCTCCAACAATGCCATTTCTCAGTCTTTCCCAAACAGTTCTACCAACTAAAGAACAAGTGTGAAAATGTGTGAGCCTTTGGCAGCATGGAAGTGGGGCGGAGGGAGGCAGAGGGTGTTCTCATTCAAACCATGGAATCAAGTAACTCTGTATCTAGATTTCAAAGGACTGAATTTCATGATGCATTACTAAAATATAACTCCTATCAATTTTATAGCTATTTTGTCTAAAGGAGTACTCACCAGTGATATAAATTAAATATAAAAGAAAATTAATTGCCTCATTTCAATATTTCAATAGCTCTCTCTCTCTTTCTCTCTCTCTCTCTCTGTGTGAGTGTGTATGTGTGTGTGAGTGTGTATGTGTGTGTGTGTGTGTGTGTGTGTTAGGCAAATTCAGAAAACAAATATACACAACAATTTTTGCTTTTTAATGCACATGGCAACCTAGGAATGCCACTAGGGCGTTCATATGAGTATACTCAGATACATTGTAGAAAAACGACAATATCCAGTAGAGAATCACTTAGAGTTTACAGAATCCATGCCTGCACACAAAAACAAGATATACATCTTGTATTATGGTTTTTGGAAACCAAACTCCCCCTTCTCCAAGACCTCAAAAAGAAAAGCTGCAGACAGCTGCCCTCAATTTGTTCATGAAAACACACTCTGTATCTATCCTTTCCATATGCATAAACAATTTTGCTTCAGAAAATCATTAATCTCTATATAGACATGTTCCTGAATCTGAGGCCTAAAGAAACTCATGTAGACCTGCAAACATCTTAAGGAAGAAAATGCATTTAATTACTACTAATCTGCCACAATTTCACCATTACCACAGTACATTACACGAGACAGTGTTTGTCATGTTCATTAACATGTGACAGATAGGGAGGGACCAGAGGTGCTATTATAGCCCAGCATCAAGAGAAAGAATAAGACTACTTATCACTTAGTCCATAAAGTAAATTTCTACTAATGTCCACTAAATTTACAAGGATGTAATTATGAAATCTTGTAGTCCAGGTACTATGTTTAATATCTATGTAACTATCTCCATGTGGCTGCATCTAGATAACTGCATTCCAAAAACTAAACCAACAATGAAAATGAAAAAAAAAAAAGAACTGACTTGTTCTCCAACTTCAGAAAGTAGGAAAGCCCAGCAGTGTCTATGGAAACAATTAAGAGAAAAAAGTGTACGGTGTGATAAGCCAAGATTGAAATTCCCAGTTCCATATTATGCTATATCATACACCTTCAAAAACAGCTGTCAGGTCTTCCACAAACTGTAAAATTTAAATGTATGAAAATTTAAGCATATAGTTAAACTTAAAAAACAAATGAATAGAACAGAAAAGGGATGCGGCTATGACTCACAGAGTAAAATATTTTTTTCTGACCTGAATGTTATTCCCCGAATCCTTGGAAAGCCTAAGTATGTTGGGATATGCATAAATCCCAAGATTTGTGGAAGTGGAGTCAGGCAGAACTGTGAGTCTTATCGGCCAGATGAATAATTCAAATCAGTGAATTACAGGCCAATGTGAGAATCTTTCTTTAAAAACTAGGTAAACAATATTCTGGGGGATGGTGGCCTACACTTATCTCTGTCTCCACACATACATAGTCATACATATACATGCATATAAACCTATACATGGTCAGAAAAATCAATCCAGAACTCATAAGAATTAACCCCAGTATTTTATCTTAGGTGCTTCACATTGTTGCTCATAGAAACCACACACACACACACACACACACACACACACACACACACTCACACACTATTCTTAAAAGGCATTAACCACAGAGACAATGTTGACAAAGAAGACCACCTCGATAATAAATTGCATTAATTAAAAAAAAATTCCAGCTGTAAACAGTGCAGTATATGCTACTAAAAATCCAGGTTTTAGTGCTTTAGGATTGAATGCCATACATTGCTTTTATTGGTGGTAGAAATAGTTTAGCAACCTGATGCCATCACAAAGACCATATTTAGTATTTATTAAGCATAGCTTCCAAAATAGCAAGAAAGGCAAGAAAGGCAATGGAACCAGGTGCCCACTCTAATTTATAAGAAAGATAAGAGGCAGAAATGCTCCTGTACTTTGGCAGAAGAAGAGATCCAGGGAAATATCATCCAGGAACACATGAGCTCACAATTTACATTTGGAATATCATGGCGCTTTCAAGCTTTATTAACCAGATTCCAGACAGAGTACTTCAGAAGCTAGCTAGCAAAGAACTATGATCACTATGGCAGATATGAGGTATAAATATGGTAACAAGAACCCAGAGAAATCTGTTTTATATTTAAGATTTAGTTTTATTTTTCTATGTGTGTTTGTTTGTGTGGGAATATATAAATTTAAGTACAGGTATCCTCACAGGCCAAAAAGGGTGTCAGATAACCTGGTGCTAGAGTTACAGCCAGCTGTGAATGGCCTGACATGAATGCTATTCATAAAGTTCAGGTCCTTTGGATAAACAGCTAGTGTTTAAACCACTGAGCAATTTCTCTAGCCCTAGAATAAGACATCTGAAGAGGATCACTAGTAATACAGCAATATCTAGTGTTTATTAATCAAATCCCTGGGGACAGCAAGATTGAAGGATCTGAGTCCCTCCTCCTGCTATGCATTAATTCACCATCCTGGGGGAAGATATTCAATTTCTCAATCTCCATTCTGCTCTCCCCAAATATAATATATAAACCATAATAGTTTCTACCCTGCAGGTTTGCAGTGAGAATTAAATGATATAATGCATGTAGATCTCTTGACAAGCTTCCTAGGATTCACTTAGAATTATCTGTGAATAGTATTGCTTATCCTCTTGTTTTATTTATCTTCACACTTAAAATTCCCCACAAGGTAGAATTATGTTCTTTGCACATATCATGAAATTAAGTACCACAAACTTCCTGAGGTCTGCACAAACCATCAAATAGTCTGGTTGGCAGTTTGCCTCTTGCTTTAACTCAATATGGTCAAGAGCCTTGTGGATAGGAACGGTCCTACTTCTAAATTACATAAGTCAAAAGGAAAAAGGGCAAAGCCAGAGCTTTGGCATAGATTGAGGATTGCTAATACTTCAACATAGCAAGTGCTCATTAGAAAGGCTTTGAATAAAGAAAGAAATGGCTAGTAGAGTGCCTGGGAATATGGCCCCATAGGTAAGGTGCTTGCTATGCAAGAATGAATACATGAGTTCTATCCTAGAACACACATCTAAAGCTAGGTAATCAGAGCTGAGATAGGTAGATTCCTGAGCCAAAAACCAAAAAGCCAAAACCATACAGTGTGGGAAAAGGGCATATTCAAAAAATGATGCTTGTCCATAGACACAATGAAACTGACACAAGTTATCAAATGAATTTAACAGATATCTATAGAACACTTCATACAAAAAAAAAAAAAAAAAAAAAAAAGAACTTATATTCTTCTCATGGTACTGTCTCTAAAACTGAATGTATCATCATTCACAAAACAGGCCTCAACAGATACGGGAAGATTGATATAATTCCATGTATCCTATCAGATTACCATGGACTGAGGCTGGTCTTCAATAGTAACAAAAACAACAGAAAGCCCATATACACATGGAAGCTGAACAATGCCATGCTCTATGATAACTTGGTCAAGGAAGAAATAAAGAAAGAAATTAAAGACATTTTTAGGATGTAATGAAAATGAAAGAACAACATACCCAAATGTATGGAACTCAATGAAAGCAGTGCTAAGAGGAAAACTCATAGCTTTGACAGTCTCCAAAAGGAAACTGGACAAAGCATACAATAGCAGCTTAACAGCATACCTGAAAGCTCTAGAACAAAAAGAAGCAAATACTCCTAAGAGAAGTAGACAGCAGAAAATAATCAAACCCAGGGCTGAAGTAAAACAAGTTGAAACAAAAAGAACTATACAAAGAATCAATAAAACGAGGAGCTAGTTCTTTGAGAAAATCGACAAGATAGACTAACCAGAGGGCACAGAGACAGTATTCATATTAACAAAATCAGAAATGAAAATGGAGATATAACAACAGAAACTGAGGAAGGAATTAAAAAAAATCATAAGATCCTACTACAAAAGCCTATATTCTACAAAACTGGAAAATCTGGAAAACATTGACAATTTTCTAGACAAATATTAAATACTAAAATTAAATCAGGATCAGATAAACCATCGGAACAGTCACATAACCCTTAAAGAAATAGAAGCAGTCATTAAAAGTCTCCCAACCAAAAAAAAAGCTCAGGACCAGATGGGTTTAGTGCAGAATTCTATCATACCTTCAAAGAAGACCTAATACCAATAGTCTTCAAACTATTCCACAAAATAGAAACAGAAGGTACACTACCCAGTTCATTATATGAAACCACAGTTAAGCTGGATATTCTCTCTTGGAGATGGAATGGTTTCTGTCTTATTAGGAACTTGTCACAATTTCCTTTTATAGAGGAATTTACAAGAGAGTTTTTCCTACTTCTATCATGTTTAATGTTCCAAATAGATTTTAAAAACTGATTGACTGCATATTACTTTTAGCTTCAGAAGAATATTTCATGTATATTTAAGAGGCATTTAACTATTATAAGTTATTTTGATGACTTAAAAAATATCAATTCTGAGTTCTATGTTTTAAAATAAATTTTATTAGTTTTATTAGAAAAAAAAAACATGATTTGAAGGCACATAGCTCTGGGACTCTATGAGATCATTTTTAAGTTGCTCAGTAAATTATCTTATGATTATTTTCATTGTCACTAATAATGTGCTTATGTTTTGTACTTTACATATTCTGTATGTTACCATTCTTTCAATATTACCATTTAACTATACACTATGTTGTTAACTATAAGGCCATTTTATGAACATTATAATGAAATCATAAAAAGCAGAAAATATGAAATAAAAAAGTGGTGCTTGTCTAAATGGTGGTCTGCATGTAGAAGAATGCATATTGATCCATATCTTTCACCTTGTACAAATTTCAATTCCAAGCGGATCAAAGACTTCCACATAAAAACAGATACATTGAATCAAATAAAAGAGAAAGTGGGAAATAACCTCAAATGTATTGTCATGGGGAAATTTTTCTGAATAGAACTCCAATCACTCAGGCTCTAAGATCAATAATTGACAAACGGGGCCTTATGCTTCTATAAGGCAAAGGACACTATCAATAAGACAAAACAACATTCTACAGATGGGAAAAACATTTTGCCAACTCTTCATCCCATAGAGGGTGAATATCCAAAATGCACAAAGAATTCAAGAAGTTAGACTCCAAAAAAACCCCAAATAACCTAATTAAGAATTGGGTACAGAGCTAAAAAGAATTCTTGATATAGGACTCTCAAATGTCTGAGAAACATTTAAATAAATGTTTGAGTGAGCTAACCCAGACCCAAAAGGACATGCATGGTATGTACTCACTGATAAGTGTATGGTAGCCAAAATGTTCAAATACCCATGAAGCAACTCACACAAGGTAGGAGGCTTAACAAGAAAGAGGGTCCAAATGTGGGTACCTTAGGCTCACTTAGAAGGGAGATCGTGGGAAACAGAAGGGGGGAATAAATTGGGTGGCAGTGTGTGGAGTGGAAAAGAGGGAGCAGAATCAGGTGTTGATGGAGACAGGAGAGAAGCATAGAGGGCCAGAAGAATGAGTCAAAATTTTCAACACTGGTAGGTGGGAGGCAGGGGGAAATGTCTGGAAAGTCCTGGAGAAACGGAATGTGAGAAGCTACCAGGATTCAATTAGGATGATATTGACCAAAATGTCCAAAGTGGGGGAAATGAAGCGTGAAGAGACCACCTCCAGTCGATAGACATGGTCCTATTTGAGGCAGGGAGACACCCATCCATCTTCAAAAATTTTATCCCAGAATTGGTCTTGTTCAAAGAAAATGCAGGGACAAAATTGGAGCAGGGACTAAAAGAAAAGCCACCTAGTGACCAGCCCAATTTGGATCCATCTCATTCATGCACACCAAATCCTGACAGTACTGCTGAGGCCATGTTGTGATTGCAGATTTAAACCTGGCCTGGTTGTCTTCTGGGAGAATCTATCATCAGCTGAGAAAAATGCAGATACTTACAGCCCACAATTGGATTGAGGTCTGGGACCCATATGGAGGAGTTGAGGGAAGGATGGCAGGAGCTAAGGAATGTGGCAACTCAATAAGAAGAACAGTGTCAACTGACCAAACCCCTCAGAGCTCTCTTAAACTAGGTCAAAACCCAAGCATACATGGGCTGGTCCATGGTCCTGAGCACATGTGTAGGGAGGACTGACTTGTCCAGCCTCAATGGGAGAGGATGGTCTTAATTCTGTAGAAGCCTGATGTACCAGGGCATAGTAACACTCATAGAGGCGAAGAGAGATAGAAAGGCAGGTGGCAAAGCACCCTCTCAGAAACAGGGTAATGAGTGAAGAACTGGGGGATGGAAAACCAGGAAGGGGGCAACTGTTGGAATGTAAATAAAAAAAAATAAGTTAATACAAAAATCAAGGTCAATGCCTTAATCTAGTAGCCTGAAGTATAAGCCTGTACAAAGAGCATAAAAAAGACATACTAGCTCCCAACAACTGGTAACTGGTAGTGACACTTAGCTACAATCTACTTAGAGACACTCCTTAATAACTGAGACCTACTAGAGCCAATGCATTTCCTTCTGACCTTCTGAAAATTGTTGGTTTCATCTCAATAAAATATTCTCACTATCACAAATATGGTTCCAAAGAAGCACAAGGCCTCCAGTGCCATTATCCCTTGAAGCAACAAACCTAGAATGAGCTATCTTAGATGGTTATACTTTATGATTTTCCCTGCTGCTATTCATATGTAAGTGAATTCAGGACATTTTCTGAGTGACTGAACACTGTTTTCCACTGAGTATGTGAATAATTTGTACTCTTTTTTTTTTACCAAAAATCTTTATGTGTTGCCTGGTGAGAAAGCACCATACATTAGAAGCCCTGACAGTAATTGCTGAATTCTAGAATTGAGGCAGGAAAGTAGGGTCACATGTGGGACTGTAAGCCACTAGGAACTTAATTCTGAGCTCATATAAGGAAGAAGAGCTATCATGTGGATTGCCTCAGACCCACTCAAGGCTATAGGAAAACTGTTAGGAAACAAAATCAACTATTAGAGACAGCTTCAAAGATTCCACTTATTCCAAAAGTCTCTGTTCTTTAGTAACTGTTAGGTTTCAAACCCATGGCAATGGCTGAGTTGCCTATTTAATATATCAAGTTGAACCTGGTCTCCAGGTTCTCTCTGAAATCTCTCAGTTACTACCTGTCACAGGAATCTCCTATCTGGCATACCCATCACCCTACCATGAAATCTCCAGCCCAGGGGAATGGACTGCTCTTCCCTGCATAGTCAACCCAGGGCTTGGGCTTGGTTAACTGTTCTCTTTATATCTCCAGACTGCTATGGTTCCTCTCTCTCCCTCATGCCATGGCATAACTTAATCTGGTCATTGCTACTGTAAACTCTCCTGGAGATTCCTGCCTCTGGCTATGCTCTCCCACATATGTATAATAAACTTTCTCCTTCATCATACCTAGGGGCAGTCATTTGCTTTCCTTTTTCTTTCAGTAATAAGAAGGCTTTGCACCTTAAAGTGAAGATATGAAGACTCTATAACTTACCTAGGACAATTCCCACCCTGTTCATTGTATATTATAGATTTCTGGTCATTTGTAAGACATATTTTCACTACTAACACCCCATGACATGAGGAATTTATTGTTCCAGAAACAAAGAACTTCAAAAAAGTATCACAGGACCATCTCAAGACAACCTGCATGTATCAGAATCACAACTGAGGAAATAGTCTAATGATAGGAGATTTGTCTAGAATTCCTAAGACCTTGAGTTCTCTTTGCATGCACGTGCACGTGCATGTGCGCGTGCACACACACACACACACACACACACACACACACACATACACACACCACTGCTCACCTCCAAAGGGGATAAACGAGCCAGATAACAATGACCATGTTCCAGGGGTCAAATTTATGAGGCCCCCAATTCAATATTCCAAGGTTGTGACTATTTAATAAGTATATATTTTTATAGTAACAAAACAAAATCATGAATAAAGTTATTTTTCTAAATACACTGGTAGAAATATCAGGTAAACTGGATACAGAAAGACAGAGAAATCTCTAGGTCACAAATTCTATCCCATTGCATTTTTGTTCCTTTTGTGGATGGAAGCTGGCGATTACTTAATCTTAATCTGTTAGTCACAGAGATGATAGGTTAGTCACAAAGCTGGTCAAGGAATGGTTTCTGCAGGCTGAAGATAGTAAGAAGTACATTGTAATTAGATTTCATTACTACATTACATGACATAGTCCACTACTGTCCACAACATAGAAATTCCAAATGGTCAACTGCCTTCCAGAAGGAGCCATGGGAGCTTTCATTTCAGACAGCTTACATTCATTTTTCAGTACTCAGATCTGCAGACATCATAGCCAATAGAGGCAGGTGCAGTGGCAAGAATCTGTCATTCCATTGGCTGTGGAGGCTGAGACTAGGATTACTTGAGTCCAGGGGGTAAAACAGAGAGTTATCACCCAATTCAAAAAAAAAAAAAAAATAGGGAGAAAAGAAAACCCAAATTAAGAGCCAAGTAACTAAAGGAAGTTATTTTTGGAATCCAAGAATGAGGACAATCTATGTTTATTCTACCTCTAAAACAACAAAACATAGACAAGCTGCAGTAACAGGCTGCTTTGGAGTGAAAGTAATTAGCCTAAGGTGCCATTGCTATATCCTACCCTAAGCCAGTTATTCAATCTCCCTTTAACCAGAAACCAGCAGACTTGCATGCAATGGAAACTTCCAGGGCCCTGTTGCTTCCTTCAAAGTAGTATCATTATGTACACTTGACATTTTGTCAAAATTCACATTTCTACTGGTAAACCTCTATTCACAGAGTATGAGGCCAATTTAATTTAATTCAGGGCTCAGTAGGGCTGGGAAGGTAGAAAGGTTGACTCTAGGGTTTTATTAAAACAATAGCATACTTCTGGCAGTCACTCAGCTTCTGAAAATTGTGATTTCAGTTTTAGCAAACTAGAGCTTGGCAAGGAATTCAATATGAAATCTTAGAGAAGTAGATTCCTACAGAGACTGAAAAGCTGCAACGAGACCTTAGGACTCACAGGCAAGAATGGAAATACCTCAGAAAAAAAATTTGAAATTGTTATCACTGACAAAAAGTATATTTTATAATGATAAGATGGGTATATAATCAGAAGGATTTGTAGTCACTATAACTATTCACACACACACACACACACACACACACACACACACACATTTAGCAGTAGAACCATAAAATCAGGAAGCAAACACCATAAAACAGTGCTGCAGTGCTGGGATATACATGAATGCAATAGTAGTTAGGTATTCCAAGATTTGCCAGAGCACAGAAGACTTAACACTTCACATCAACTCCACCCCAAGGCAATGAATTGCAATTAATCTGGTATTCTAGCACAGTGTACACATTAATTATATTATTATTATTATTATTATTATTATTATTATTATTTTATGGATATCTTATAGTAAAATACAAAATAAAATAAATAATAAACAGATTAAAAACTATATTAGAATGCACATACAAAACAAAAGAAAAGAAAATAGAAGTATCCAAAGAAATAAATATGTTGAAAATAATGTTGAAAGAAAAGTCAACACAACTAAAAGGAAACTAGGATAGCTTCATTAATATCAGAGAATGTACATTTTAAGATATTGGTGTGTGTATGTGTGTGTGTGTGTGTGTGTATCAAATAAAACACCCAAACCACCACAAACTATCAGTGAACTCAAAGGCAGCAAATTTCCTGCCATGCAACCACAGGATGAGTTCTGGTCCCCAGAGTTTTTATAAAGCCAGGTAAAACAAGGTGTGCTCAGAAAAACAGTGTTCCAAAAGAAAGGCAGTAGGTGGAGACATGATAATTTCTACAAGTTCCTGGGCCTGCTAGATAGGCTGTCTTATGTAGTGATAAACAAGGAAGGATCATGCCTCAAAAAAGGTGCAAAATAGGTATGTTCACCCAACGTTATACTTTGACATCACATGTGTCCTGGCATGTGTGCATACACTCTCACACACACTCACACATGCACATACATGTACATGCATCCCCATAGACAAATGTACATATACTCACACACATGCACACACATATATAAAGTTTGTTGTACAATGAAATAATCTTTGCTAAGCTACATTGGAGATTAGATGAGTCACAAAATTTCATTTTGTTAATAGCAGTTCAAGATGGCTTTCTTTTAATAATCAGGTTTGGGGTACTGGAAATGAAATGTAGGGTCTGCTAAGCAAGCATCCTACTGCTGAGCCTTATCTTTCAGTTTTCTTTGATCTGCATAACATTAGCATCATATAGATGAGAAAACTCTTTCCAAATGACCTTCATATTGAACATATGACCTTCAGCTCATAACCAATATTACAGGATCTTATAAACAAAATTTCTGAGAGAAAAATATTTTATGAGACATTTATTTTTAAATCTAGAATGTCCTATAAAATCCCAGAAGGTGCTTCTATAACTATAATTAGCAACATGTGAGAATGGGACCATTCTAAATATTGCTTGATAATGAATATGCCATGCTAGCAAGTATTTCAGTGATGCAGTAAGAGTTGATGTTAAGGACAGGCAAGAGAAAGCACACAGATCTGCTTACAGACACATGATTAATCAGGCCTGGTGACAGGCATTGATGCAGGCTCCTCAGGTATGCTGGAAACCCACTGCCTCCAAGCTCTGCTATAGGCAAGGGGAGTGAAACAGGTCATTCACAGGGAGAATTTCTGAAATCACACATGAGCAGTCAAGAAATCACATGAAAGCCAAGCTGAAGGACAAACAGAAAAAGGGAAGGTTCTACAAAGTGGTGAGCCAAGAAATGTTTATCAATGTAAATGGATTGTGAAAGCTTGCTAAAAAGATAATATTTATACAGAGTTTTCAAATAGAGAAGGATCAAGACATAAAAAACTACTTCACAGGTTTGTATATATGGAAACAAAAATCCAAATGCTTTAAAGTTGATTTCATTTGATATCAACAGTACAAATAACAAAACAAAACAAATGCAAAACTGGGATTAATCAAGTTGTATATCAAGGTTAATATTAACTGAGATGAAAACATAGAATGGAAAGAACATTTTCAGTTATGTATGTGAAGTGTCTAGTAGCTGGTATACACTATGTGTGTGTTTGTTTGAGTGTGTGTGTGTGTGTGTGTGTGTGTGTGTGTGTGTATTGCATTGGAACAAAAAGAAAAATTAGTTTAAAGAAGGCATAATCATTGAAGAAACATTTCTCTAAAGGACATGTTCAGATGACTAGCAAGTGCATGAATATCTCATTAAATATTAAAGAAAACAAATCAAATTTATAAAAGAAATAACATCAAATCAATTAAGTTATTTCCAATAAAATATAAAGATAGGTGTCTTTGAGAACCTAGAAAGATGGGGTGTACACAGAAGACTTCAGGCGCTACTGGCCTTTCTCTGCATAACTACAAGGATCCTTTGCAGTCTACTTTCAGGAAGAAAACACACATTGCCTTGCCTGATGAGAATAAACTGATTAAGGCTGGAGAGATGTCACAGTAGGTAAGATGCTTGCTGTTCAAGCATGAGCAGCTCATCAGATCTCAGAAGTACATACATAAAAAGCCAGGTGTGGTACTGACTCCTATAAACATGGAAAGAAGAATCCTTAGGTCTCACTGGTCGTCCAGTCTAGCTAAATTGTAAGTTTCAGTTTTAGTTAAGGTGCAACTAAAAAAAGATAGAAATTCATTGAGAACACTTGACAACAAACCCTGCCTTCTGTTGAAGCAACTACATTAGATGTTATTGATCACATGCAAACAGGAGGTACACAGGCAGGTAGTATGAAAGAATATATTCTTTACTCTGATTGGACCTGGAGAAAAACACATAACCTTATGAATTTGCCTTTATAAGCCTCTGGAAAATGTGACTTGCTGCCGTTTTCTGGGAAACCCAGAACAGAACTGGCCAGCGTCCATCATCCTGGTCAGAATTTAATTAAAGCTTGCATTTAAATTTGGCTCAAAATTGTAGTAGTGGTTTTGATCTTGCTTGTTGGATTAACAACAGTTCTCAAATGGGGAAGTTTATCCTCTCTCTCTCTCTCTCTCACACACACACACACACACACACACATACACACACACATACACTCACACACACACACACACACACATACACACTCATACACTCACACACTCACATAAAGAATATACTGAATAGTGTTTCATAAAAATGAAGAGTCTTCAGCCTGGGAGGTGTTTAGACTCATGGTGAGAATAGCTAAATATATGCTTATTTTGAATTGATCCCACAGGACAGTAACAAGTGATGTGAAGACATGAAAAGAGAAGAATTAAGGACAAAAACAAGCTTTGACTGTAAACATCTGGAAAGGTGAAGCTTCAGTTTACAAAGTAGGGAAATAATGTTGCATGAGCAGCAGTTCAGGAAGATGACATGGGAATTGGACAAGATAAGACCAGGAGGCTCACAGATATAAGAATCCTACTGAGAACAAGGAACGTAAGTGGATATAAAATTTGAGAATGCTAGCATTGTAATTGCAATAAATATTGCAATTGCAATTGAAAGGCATCTCCAAACTTGAAGGCCTGAATGCCAAGTCTAAAACTGATGTCAAGTTAATGTTGTTTAGAATCAAAGAGGGGACAGATGGCTGGGCATATGTACAAGTGAGTTGCTAAATTAGATTAATTTATGTAGACAGACCCACCCTATCTGTGGGTGGCACTGTTCCAAGGGCTATGGTCTTGAACAGACAGGGTAAAGAGAGCTGAGCAACTGCATTTATGTCCTTTTGATTTATTATTGTAACTGCCCTAAGCTCCTGATGCCAGACCTTCGTAGGAAGGTGAACTGGCCATTCAGTCTGTTAGCAGAAGTCAATTCTTCATTACTTAAGTTGATTCTGTTGAAATTTTAAAGCAATTACAAGGAATGTAATTACTAGATGAAGGTGATGACTATGAACTAGTCCCTAGTGTATCCATTCACTGTTTATGGAAAGAAAAAAAAGCAAGAACCAAGGACAAAGGCAAGGAGAGTTCAGAGAGGGAAATATAAGCCAAAGAGTTGCAACCTGCAGGTCACAAAACAAAGATGTTATTTCAAAATGTGGCAAATGGCAGGGTTTCTAAGAGTGGATATTAAGACATGATCTAGTAATGCCTTGTATTCACTCTTTGCTTCCTTCCTCCCTTGTTTCCTTCCTAAGCCCCCATTCCTCTCTCTCTCTCTCTCTCTCTCTCTCTCTCTCTCTCTCTCTCTCTCTCTCTCTCCCCTCTGTGTGTGTGTGTGTGCAGGTGTCACCTCAGGTCAAAGACATTAGGTTCTTCTAGACCTGGAGTACAGACAAGTTAGAAAACACCTGATGTGGGTACTTGGATTCAAATTTTGGTTCTCTGCAAAAAGAGTATATGCTTTTAATTGCTGACCATGTATCTAGCTCCTTTCTTCTCCAACCTCTGCTCTCACGTTTGGGGTGCTCAGTTTCATTATAAAGAATTTAGAAGTGAAAGCTTGAGTATAATCTTATTATAGTTTAAAATCAACCCCAAAGCAGGAAACTATAAATCTCTTCAACTTCCTCAGGGAAAATAATGAAAAGCCATACCCCATCTTCTTACTTTCTCTTAATAACTCAGTATGATCTGCTTTCTCTGAGGCCCTCAATACTTCTGGAATACATGTTATGCCAAACAGTTGCCTTTAAACCTCTCAGTTTGCTATGGAACTCCTCGGATGCTCTAGAATTTGTCCCTCTCTTAGGTGTGTCACCAGGAAAAAATGCAAAGTGAATTTTTTCTCATGCAGAAATTCCTAGGCTGAAGCTTGGATAGGACCACAGAGATCCAGGATTGACCAGCCTAAAGGTGTGCATAGAATACAGGTTGGTTGATAGGTTAGAGTTCTAGTGGTTATTCATAAATAGAAGGAGGACAAGACACACTTACACTAAGCAATGTTAAAGGGCCAGGGATGTCCCTGGTCAATCACACTTGCTGTTTACATTTAAATGACTCTATTATAATGACCTTTCCAGTTTAGTATGACAGAAAGGTTCACATTTTATCATTTGATGAGCAAGCTGCATCATATTTTCTATACTGTATAAATTTCTTGATAATTTCTCATCCTTTGACCTCTTTGCTTGATCAGCTAAGCAAACTGTCTCAAGGATGCTGTGATTAGCATCTCTTCCTTGTGGGATGGTAAAAAGATAAACAGAAACAATGAACTTTTTGAACCCTCATAAACATTGGTGCCATTTTTAGTATTAGATTTTTGTTAAACGTTGCTAGGAGAAATAATCAAGGAAAGAGACTAGACATGGAAATGGCTACTGCATAAGTAATGAAGCCTCTGGGAGTGCTTAGCATGCACTATTAATGTTAATGTAGTAGAACTGCTCTATCTTCTTAATTAGAATCATAACTCTTTATCTCTAGGTAAACTGTGTATTCAAGCATGACTGAGGATGAGAAATGAAATTAGCATTGCCCAAGACATGAAAGAACTCATTTACCAAAGACCAGAGGCTACTGATGTATGACCAGACATGCCTCTTATGCTTTCCTCCACTGAAATCACACCAGGGCTAAGGTGTGACCAGGTAGTTAACATGAAATCACTGAAGCCCAAGAGCAATGATGCCATCTTTCAACTGTGAAAGATATGCTATCTCTAACATACTAGAGAAAAGAGTATCCAGTTGAAGATATAGAAATCTGGAATCCAGAAGCCTGGAAGAAGGATGGAGGTGTTCTTTGAGTCAGCAGGAAGGAGGCAAGTTTTAAAGGTCTTCATCAATCCACACCAGTATTTTCTCAGCTTACCCTATAGAGAAGCATTCTAAACTCCACAGACAAAGAGAGTTATTTCCATTTCTTCAGATTAATCACCCATTGCTACAAAGATCTTTAAAGCATTTCATCACACCAGAGTACTTCTAACCATCCAGTGCTTTTCAAGATATTTCCCTTCATTTCTTCTCAGATCCTACCTTCTTGTAATAAAACATATCCATCAGTCCACTTAATACCTTCTAAAGCCTAAGTCATCCGTAATAACCCAGACTTGTTATCCCAGTTGGTTTTGTATCAACTTAACACAATTCAGAGTCAAAAGAGTGGAAGGAGCCTCAGTTGAGGAAATGCTTCCTTGAGATTCAGCTGTAAGGTATTTTTTCTCTATTAATGATCAAAGGAGTCACCATTGTAGGTGGTGCCACACTGTGCTCCTGATCCTACAGTCTATCAAAAAGCAGGCTGAATAACACAGGGGAAACAAGTCAATAAGCAACACCCATTCATGCCTCTGCATCATATCCTACCTCCAGTATCCGGCCCTATAGAGTTCCTGTTCCAAATTCCTTTGGTGATGAACAGAGATGAGGAAAAGTTAGCTGTAGAGACACACACCCCAGCTTTATTTTTAGGCATGTTGTTTCATAACAGTCATAGAAATCTTAATTAAGGCACTTGCATAATGTTTAGGGGACAATTCCAGAAATAAATAACTTATACGTGTAGCTTTGAATGGAATGATCATATATCAAATGGTCTCATCTGACAGGAGAATTGACCATTTGTCTAGATCATGGTGGATTAGTCCGACAGTTACTTAGCATCCATAATTGTCTTTTTGTCTTTCTCTGTCTCTCTCTTTATATGTGTCTGTGTGTGTGTGTGTGTCTATGTGTCTGTGTATGTATGTTTATGTGAGTGAGCACAAAACTGCCCTAGCCATTCTTTCCATAAGGATCAGCAAGTTAATATTTTAAAAACTGCATATCTGCTATAATTTGCAGGAAACAAACATGGAGACAAAACCATCTGACAAAAAGGAAGGCTAAGTTTCCTACTCTTTGCAGGATGTCTTAAGTTATCTCTATATATCTTAATCCTGCTTTTGTAGTGCCTGGCTGTTGCTGGGGTGGGTGGGTACGGGGTGTCATAGGATGTTATCTCAGGTTGACTTCTTGGTTTTCTTGCTGGAATTGGCGTTTAGCTCCAGGTATCAAACAAAATGGAGTTTCTTTGAAAATGGATCCATTAAATGTTTTTTCAAATGTGCACTTTCTGCCAGTTACAGAGTTTGGCATTGGTCTTGAAAAATAATCTTGCCTGTTACTGCTATTGAAGAGCTCAATAATTTAGGAAAGAATATACTTTATGAAGGAACATTCATTTGTGGCTATATTTTCTTAACACTCCTAATATTGTCAAGAAAGTTCTTCTCTCTTCAAACTTATCTTGAGGAAAGGTCATTCCATTGTGTGTCTTTGGTGCTAACTTCTGACCAGCCCAGAGCTCCAGTTGCTGCCATAGTCTTGCTATCTTATTCCTCCATGCAGCTGATCATGCACACTGTCATTTCAAACAGCCAATCCCATTGCCATTGTTTCTTGTTTTCCCATACCATAACTTCCTGGACATGAGAAAATGGTATAGCTGCTCTCTCCAATTATTTCTCCATATTGGTGATTTGTCTTTACTTAAAATAAAGATATACAAAGTTTTCCAAATAATGCCCTCTCTTCTTGTCTCCCTCTCTCCTCTGTTATTTCTGGCTCCCCTAATTTCTCCCAATCCTTCTCCTCCTCTTCCTGCATGTCCTTCCATTCCTCCATCTGTTCCTCTTTCTCCTGCCTAAGACATATTAAAAGTATAAAGGCTGTGCATGTCTTTCATCTGAGAACTTAAATGGTCGAAGACAGGAGAGAAGCCCAGGAATGAGATATTTTTAATATATTTTTTACTACATCCCTCATCTGTTCTTCCTCTTCCTGTCTCCTCCCATTCTTCCATCTGCCCTTCCCACTCTTCCTGTTTCTCCTCATCTGCTCTCTTTTTCCTATGATGTATTTCCAAAAGGATTTAGTTTCACCCACATAGTTGCTAACCCATATCTGTAACTCCGGTCTTAGGGAACTGATGTACTGTTCTGGCCTATATGGGCATTTGATATGCATGGGATGCACATTTATTTATGCAGACAAATCAATCAAACACAAAATATAAAATAAATCTATTAAATTCTATCTACCTTGATTAATAGTTTCTTCCTTCTTCCCCTTTCTGCTCCCCATTTCCACCTGTTTTTGCCTTCTCTTCTTCTGCCTGTTTTCTTCTTCCTTCTGCCTTTCCTCCTCCTGTTTTCCTTGACATTCTTCATCCTCATTTTTCACTCCACCTCATCTTCCCCTTCCTTATACATTTATCTCTCACTTCTCTATTTTAGATACCACATTGTTCCCCTGTAAAGGTGATTCTGCAGCTGTTTTCCTATTCCTTCATGTTACTTTTAGGATCCTTGAGAACAAATCCTACTGAATTCACAGTGGCTATAACAGAATCGGCAACTCCATTTCTGACTCTCTCTCTCTCTCTCTCTCTCTCTCTCTCTCTCTCTCTCTCTCTGTATGTGTATGTGTGCATGTGTGTGTTTTTGTGTATTACTAAGGAATTATTTTACATATGTATGTACATAAGGCATCTACAATCGTCTTTATATATAATGCACAGGGTTTTTTGGGGGGGAGGGGTTGGGGGTTTTTTTTGTTTGGTTTGGTTTGGTTTTTTGGATTGGTGAAAATATCTCAACAAAAAAAAAAGGCATTTTAGTACAGGGACATCATCTCAACCCTTTGTCTATCTCATTCTCCGTAAATGTCTATAACCATAGAGTTAAATTTGCTTGGAATCAGATCATACCTATAAAACCTGAGAACATTACTTTATCTTTAGTATCTCCACTTCCTCCTTGTATAACTGAACCACTGGTGTCATGTTTGGTGTTTACCGTGAGAATGCAATGTTTTGTCTTATTAATGCATATTCATGTACAAACATTAATATTCATATATGCAAATGCACACATACAACTTACTGTGGTGTTTGGCTGAGTTTAGGCAAATGAGAGCTAGTATGATAGTGATTAATACAGTGTTATGTTTAGTTTTGCGTGATAGCTGTTCATTCACCTTCAGCTGCAGAAACTCTAGACCCTTGTGATCTCCTTCTGCATTTCAGGATGAAACACTCTTATATACCTTATTGCAAGCCACTCTTATATCAGTGAATATTCTGATTCGTTTCTTGGATGCTGCTGAGAATCTCTTTCCCCTAAGACCAATGCAGCTGACAAAGCTCAGGCACTGTGTGCCTTCTCCATGGCTCTTTCCCCCCACTGGAAACATTTATTCTCACTAGAAAATTTTTTCTACCCAGTTGAGGTCTGCTTATCCCTAGCCTCAATCTGCCATTTAAAAAAAATACGTTTTGAGGGGATTCTGTTGCTGTTGCTTCCTCTCATGTCTCATCACACTTTTACCAGTGACTCTAACCTAAGGACATCTGTACAGCCTGATGAAATGCTTGTCCTGTCCTCCACATTTTGCAATATCACCATGCCTAGGGCAGTATCCATCCTTTTTCTCCCAAATGGAATTAAAGCATTTCCCCTTCCTAACTCCCTCCTCCTGTCATTTTAAATCTTTCAATTAACACATTCCCTTGAACCTAAATCAATTTTTCCTGCTCTGGCGCCATCAGTGCACAAGCAGTGGTATGCTCTTAACATGAAACTAATGTGAATTAAAATGTGTTATAAGTGTTGTTTGTAATTAATATAGTCACATAGGCATATACGCCCATATACCTTACTGCAGTGCTTGGCTGAGTTTAGGCAAATGAGAGTTTTTGTCTGCACTTTTGTTTGCCTTTGTTTCTTGGGATATTTCCTTAAAAACAGAAGAAAGTGCACCTGTGCGTACTCTATAAACCCAAACCCATATTTTGTCAGCCCTTGCAGCTGACTTATGAAGAAAGTGTGAGGAATTCATTATTATATGCTACAGATTTACTTACTACTCTACAGGAAGCAGAGTGCAATGTGCTATTCTGCTGGCAGAGAGAAAGAACAGAAGCCTTACAGAAGGATGAATAGCAATCAGTGGGCACATAAAGTGTCAAAGACTATGGTATACAAACTTTATGTTCCTTTCTGACAAAGAATCTGGTTGAGGAGTTTTTACAAAGTGCCACAAGTGTGCTATTTGCTCAATTTGGATTTCTAGTAAGATAGAATTGAAAAACATAAAAATGTTCATTTTGATTTTAAGAGCAGCAGATTAAAGTTTACCAGGAGAAAGAAAAAAAAATACCTATAATTGTTAACATGTCATTATTGAAAAGTCATAGACTTTCTGCAAGAATGACAGGAAAGATGGCAAGGCAACACTATCCATATTCAGAGCTCCAGAGTGGAACAAAAGAAATATAGTTGTAGCAGAGACAATTTCCAGACAACTTGCTTCTTGGTTATTACTGGCCACAATTTTGCAGCTCTATAATGAAAAGGGACAAGCTGAACAAGGAAAAATAAGGAAGTACAGGTAGATGAGGAAAGAGGCAACAGTGAATGTAATGGAGCTAAGTTCTGTGCTTACAAAAAATAAGCAGATTAAAGAAAAGCTTGGTGTTAAAGGGAGTAAAGTAGTAGCCTCGTGACAAGATCCCACCTTGCTAATCATCTATCTTTTGAAAGGGAAGTAAAGAAAAGTTTAGAGCCCTGTGTGGTGGTGCAAGTTTTTAAACCCAGCTCTCAGACGCAGGGACAAGAAGATCCAGAATTCAATGCCAGTCTGAAGTGCAGAGCAAGATATACGACAGTTATGCTTAGGCAATGGAAAACAGAATGCTGGTGAAAATATATTTGAATAATTGGGAGCTGAGGGCATGACTTAGGCCCAGAAATCAGTAGAATTTGGCAGCTTTGTCCACTTGTTCTGGTATGAGTAAAGGATGCAAAGGAGTTATTGAGATTATGTTATCTTCTACTGTGATTTAGGAAAGTAGCTGAAGCAATGCCAATGGCAAGAGAATCCCTGCATGCAGTCCAAGAGAGGCCAATTTTTGAAGTTGTGAAGGTGAGGCCTGGATTGTCTTGGAGATCCCAAGATGTTGGAGATGCCAGAGTCATGGGACTCCTGATACGAAACACTGCTGAATAGGTGTAAAATCAGCCCAAGTGAGAGAAATGTGTTGCTGTCAAGAAAGCTGGAACAAATTGGAGATCTGAAAATCACTTTGATATCATACATGGAGATGTAGAACATGGACTTTGCCCAGCTGGTTTTCAGTCGTACTTTGGTACCATACTTCTTTATTTTGCACCTGTGGGGGTTATGCCCTGACCTGCATAACAGGGGTTGTTGGATCAGCTATTTTTGCTATTATTGCACTTGGTGGAATTCCCCTGCCTGAGTTGGAAGTTTCTCTTTTGGCCTAATAAGAGTGACCGGTGCTGAGAAATGGAAACCTATGCCATTGGCCAGCATAAGATGATTTATGCAATCCATCATATTTAGCTGTTGTGCCTATGATTTTTGCCTTTGTAAGCCTGCTATTTTGCAATAAAGTTGAAACTTGATCAGAACTTTGTCTTTGCTCCATTCTTCTCTTGTCCTTGTCCTTTAATCTTCAGACTTCCATTCAAAGTACCTATGTTGACTGATAGTCATGCATTGACTACATGCACTCTTTTATCACTTTTAAAATATAAATGAATATTTTTTGCCATATATGTTGGAAGTACATGACCTGCTTTTCACTTTAGTTTCACAGGAGATTTCAGTTAAGAGATCACATGAGTAACAGAAGAATCTTTGAACATTAGACTTTAAACAGCACTGATACTGGAGATAGACTATGGGGGTTTTGAATTTGGACTAAATACATTTTGTATTATGAAATGGCTACAAGCCTATGAAAATGGAATAAAATGTGACTGTTAAGTAAAAATAATCCCCCTTAACCACATAGGCAGTGATACTTTTAGGAGGTGTGGCCCAGGTGGAGAAAGTGTGTCAATTTGTGTAGGCTCTAATTTTCAGAATCTCAGTGTATTCAAGGTGAGGGCTATATAACAAAAAATATCCAAGCAGAGAAATAAAGCAAGATCTTGTGAAAAGAGTGAATTTACTGCTCTGGTGAAATGAGTAAACTAATCTTAGCAAGAGACAGAGACAGAGGTGAGGAAATGCAGGGTGAGTTTGTGGGAGAATAGGCCAATATAGTTTCTTTCAGTCAGAATTTTTCAGATCATGTAAAAAGAGTCAAGGTATTACTTTCTATTTTTATTTTTATTTTTTGATACATTATTTACATTTCAAATGTTTTCCCCTTTCCAGGTCTCCCCTTCAAGACAGAGGGACATATGTAAAACCCGGTTACATAATATAATTTTGAAAATAGGATTTATGTACAAGAGTAAAGGTGGGATATTGATTGATACAAGAAAGGATGTAAGTATACTGTACTAGACCATTATGGGGAGATGGGAGGGCTTCAAGGCAGGTTGCATCAGTGGAATCAAAAAATAACAAACAAACAAACAAACAAACAAACCACTCTAAGCCTGAGCATACATTGACATACTCAGTGGGGAATGGAAATGAAGAAAATGTTCTAGGTTTTGAATTGAAATTCAGCAAATGAGGATGTCATTTATTCAAACAAGATATGTAGCTACATTATTGAATTTGGATAGCTAAGTGGAGACAGTAGGGGACCTGTATTTATCTCTAGAATGGCCAACAAAACTTCTAGGAATAGAAGAACCATATTTTTAAGTAAAGTATAGTTGGCTTGTATGCCATTAAGCTAGAACTCCAAAGCTAAATTCCCTCATAGAGACTAATTGGGGTCCTGTGACTCTCTGTTCGTTGCTAATGGAAATCATATTCACTTTATTCACAGGGAATTACGAAGAAGGTATTGGATGAAGTAATGAGAGCATCTTCATTATCCATCATCTCAAGGCACAGTGTCTATAGCATTAACTATCATTAAATCACAGAAGAGATCATAATGGGCCTGAGGACATGGATCAGTAGAATGTGTCTCTACAAGTATAAAATCCTCAGACCACTTATCAGTGCCCAGGTGGTACAAGCTGGGAATGCCAACATGTGGGAGGAAGAGAGGAACATCATCCTCAGCTATTTGGCACTTTAAGGACAAGGTTTGATACATGAGATCAACCAACAAACAATAACAAATCCCAGAAACCACATGTTATAAGCTTGTACATAGATGACACAATAAATAATATCAGTTATATGATGGCAAATATAATGTTCTTTTCCTGTTTCTATCCTTGTATTTTAGGATTAGAAAGTTGGATTATTTCTCCTATAGGCATTTTTGGTGCAAAGTAAATATACTAATTAGGGTATTGTTGTTGTTATTTTATGTTTGTCTATTTTGTTTTTATTTTTTCTGCTGTGAAGAGACACCAATGGCCAAGACAACTTTTATAAAGGCAAACATTTAGTTGTAGATGCCTAAGAGTTTCAATGGTTCAGTTTATTTTCATCCTGGTGGGAAGCATGGTATTGTGCAGTCAGACTTGTTCCTGAAGTAGCTAAGAGTTCTACTTCTTGATCTGAAGGAGCCCAGGAGGAGGACCTTTACACTGGGTAGAACATAAGCATCTGGGTCTCAAAGACAATCCTCACACTGATACACTAACTCCAAGAAGGGCACACCTCCTGAAAGTACCAGTAGCCATAAGCCAAACATTTAAACATATAAACCTATGGGGGACAAACGTATTCAAACCACCACAGTAAGTGAACACATTTGATCACAATGCAATGAGGAAAATGCCAATCACATCTTGTAGAGAGTCTGGATTTTGGTATCTGTGCAATGAATGCTGGTCATTTAAATAATTAGTAAACAAAACAGCAACTTAAATGTGGCTAGGTATATACCAATTAAACTTACATAGGGTATTTATTTCCCATTAGGTTTGCATCCACATCTGTGTCTTATAATATGGTTAATTTTCTTATGAATCCAATGCCTTCTGTTCTGACTTTCTGCCTCAAGCAAATCATGAAGTTTGTATTATCCGAGGAATATTGAGTGGTTTCCATACATAGTGAAATACACTAATTAGATTGATACTCAGTCTCAAGATTTATTTTTAAATTTGTTTATTTGTGTGTGTGTGTGCACACATGTGCGTGTGTGTGTGTGTATGTGTGTGTCTGATAATTATGTGGCAAACTTGGAGGAGTCTGTTCTCACTGTTCTTCTTTTGGGCTTCTGAGATCCAAATTAAGATATCAGGCTTGTTAAGCAGTTTATTTACTGGCTAAGACACATCAATGGCACAAGTCTCTATGTTTAAAATTTATGACAAATCCCTATAAAGTTTTTCTATTTAAGTTTTTAAGAAAGACTTATGGAAGGTCATACTAAATTATAATTGGCTCATCAATAACTAAGAAGATTTCACGGACTTTGAACTAAGGTAAGAGAAAACCCGAGTCCAGGGTTTCTGTCCTTTATTTGCTGCATTTTCTGAAGTCCACAAAGAAATATATATGTATAAAATCGTTCTTATACTTGTCCAGTTAGGATTATATAACATATTTTTTCTCCTCTTCCATGTTGGCCAAGAAAATGACTGTCTTCTAGGAATCAGTAAGTGGCATAGAGAATGCTGCATGTTTTACAATCTTGGTAATAAATGGATAACATTTCCACTTGTCTGATTCTGTACTTCAAGACATCTGTCCATGAAATTCAGTGAATATTATAAGTGTAGTATCCAGGAGAAAGCCATGCATCTAACTGAGATCTGAAACACATGACTGACTGATTACACTTCTAACACCCAGCATCAACTGCCAATTCTGTAAACATGTGAATGGCAGAAGCATCAGATGACTCTGCTTTGTCCCCGTCCCCCAGAGCACAGGAGATAAGGAATGGATGTTTTTATCTTTTATGGCAGAATTGATGGTACATGGTCACACAGTAGGTGATAACAGGAATGGGTAAGTTTTTTCTTTATATAACTAATATTTCTTATTGGTTTCCTTGTCTTTTGAAGCCTTTCTTCTTTCTCTTTTTGGTTTTGCGTGATAGACTGCACATATTAATTTCAAGTGAGACAGAAGTGTAATTGGTCTCTAACACATAGAAGCTATAAAAACATTTACCAAGCACTTTACAAGCTATTATTCTATCAATCAATCATCATCATCATTATCATCTCATATGGCTTCTAAGAGGATTCATTGAAATAATGTGTTTGAAAAGCCTGGCAAGTTCTGAGGACCAAGTTCTCAGTGCCTGGAACTTAATACGACCACTGCTGAAAAGCATTGTTTGTAGAAAATATGGATCATTATATGGATTTTTGTTGCACACAAAGCATAAATAATAGGTATTTTATTTACATTTTATTTTAATAGAGATAGGGCTCAAGATGGCTTCACACTTATTATATGATAAAAGGTGAACTTAAACTCAGGATCTTTCTGAATCTAGAACCCATGCTCTGTAGTTATTGACATGTGTTACAGTTCCTGCTTTATAATTAACATTCTATTAAAAACCTACACTGTTATTTTACATTACAATTATTATGAGTTTAATTTTTAATTTGGAAACTAAAACAAAATGTTCATTATGAAATTTTTGCATCTTTTCATGCTGCTCATATTTATCTCAATTACATTCTGTTCTTTCCTGTGTTTCCTTCCTCTGCTTCCTCTGTTCCTTTTAATATCCCCACACTATCTTCCTTTGACTTCCATCAACACAACACAAATATGCATATATATATATATTCACATTTATTACAATTATGTATAAACAGAGTATTGAATATATATATATATATGCACAATTTATCTTTCTGAGTCTACCTTTTTTGATGTAACTTAATTATTTACAGTTGTGTCCATCTTCCAGAGAATGGCATAATTTTTGACTGCATGGCAGAATGAAACAGCATTATGTACATAGTGATCATTTCTTCCATTCATCAGTTGATTGGCACCCAGTCTATTTCCATATCTTGACTATAGTAAATAATTTGGCAGAGAACATGGATATCTACTACATATTTTCAAGTATCTACATGTATATTAACAAATATGTGCAATGGGCTACATTAGACCTTTCAGAAACACATTCCCAGTATAAAACTAGATGTAAGTTCTATTTGGTTTTCATTCAGAATCTCCATACTCATTTCCATAGTATCTGCATCAATTTATATTTCCATCATTAGTATATAAGCTCCTCTGCTCCTTGACTGGGGTAATTTTGACTTGCATTTTTCTGGTGGTCAAGAATACTGAACACATTTTCAAATATTCAGTGGTCATTAAATGCTTCTGTTTTTATTGCATTGTTTTATGATTCAGGAATATCATGATATGGTGAAAGGATGTGAACTTCATAATCAATTCTAACCTCCTATTTTGTATATATGTGTGCATTTGTGTATGTATACCTGTGGAGGGAAGATTGTTGGCTGACAGTAGGAAAATGGCATGGAGAGTACTGAAGAATCTTCAGCTCAGTTTAATAAGGGAAGAAAATTATGTGTGCTGCCAAAAGACACAAGTGACTCCTGGTGACTTCTAAGCCTTGGTATGATTGGCCTGGTTTAAAAATTGTGAACAAAGAGGTGTGAGCATTATGTGTCTGCCTTCAAGTGACCTCAAAGCCTTTTCTACTTAATCAGGCACAAGACATGACCTAATGAGTCTGTCTGTTTAAACAATCATAAGTGCCTGGTTTATTCTGACTGACATACTCTCAGAGCACCTTTTAGATAGGGAGAGAATTATGTGATTGACAAAGGTTTTCAGCAACTTCTGTACATTAAAAGTCTTTCAGACTCCCTAGTCTTTGAATGGTGCCTGAACATCTTCCCACAACTCATTTTTCTTCCACCTCCAGAGTCTACCGTTTTATCTATCTTTCCAGCAACATTTGTCTTTCTGTCCTTCTCAGCCTGGATCCTTCTGCCCCAGTGATAAACAGGCCTAAATTATTTCTTTCAAGTATTTTTTTTTTTCTGCAGAGACCCCATGACCTGAGTTACAGGAACCTTTAAAATCCTTCCATTGAATACCACTCCCATATTCACTCACTTTCCAGTCTTTTATTCCTTTGGGATTTTCTGTCTCACTTTTAACATGTACTGGCCTTGAGGAACATGAGTGTTATTTTGGTGTGGATTCTGCCATCCTGACCAAAATAATGTGTATATGTGTATTTACATTTTTTTATTTTTTATTCTTTTATTCTTGTTTTTTAGTCTTTACGTCTCAGGGCCCAGAAAATTGCCTAACAATAAATCATCAGCAAATTCTTAGTGTATAAAGTGAAATAAAGATTCTATTGATTGGTTTTGTTAAGTACTAATACTGTGGACAAAGACATTTTCCTTTAGGGAATCATGATGGTCCCATTCTCTGATGAATGTAGGTTTTCTACATCATGATTCCTCACTTAAATTATCATTAGTTTTACAAACTTAGGAATATGAAAAAGAGAAGCAAATATGTAGGCTTAAATATATACGTGCTCTTGTAGATATATTTGGATATAGCAAGAAAGTATTATTTAATGGCATATATGATAGACCACATAAAAAGTTGTCTATAAATAATACACATTTAGTCCTGGGTATTGTTGTGAGATTGTTCCAATGACAGCTATCAGACACTGAAGTTCTTGGCTGTTCCAGATCCTCATATACAATGATATAGTATTTTCATGTGATCTGTACATATCCTATCTTCTACCTTAAACACTAGTTACAGTGCTGTGTTTTAAAAAAATAAATAAAAAACAAAAGATTTTTGTATGGGTTCACATGAGTAAATGCTTCTCTCCTGTGTCTCTATGTTTCTGTCTTTCTCTGTCTGTCTCTCTGCTTCTGTTTCTCTCTGTCTCTGTCTCTCTCTGTCTCTGTCTCTCATTCTGTCTCTCCATGTGAGGGTGAGCGGGTAGTCATTCTTTGATAACTAGGCCCCAGTGCATGTGTGTGTCTATGGTTAGACTGAGGAAAGAAATAACCCTGCTGTGTTCATAGCCAAGAGAATAAAGGTCATGGTCAATGAGCCAGGGAGATAGCTCAATCTGTGAAGTCCTTGCTGCATAAACATAAGGATGAATTTAGATCCCAGAGTCAACATTAATAAAACAGAAGGCACTAGTGAAATCAATCCACAACTAAGAGGACCTGACTTACAGATCTGAGAATGTGGGTTCAGATCCCCAGGTCACACATAAAAAGATGATTATAGCTACTTATGAGAACCTGGGCATGGTGGCATATCATTTTATTTTTAGTTCCACAGAGATGAGTATAGACCCCTTTGGCTTGCTTGTCAGACATCGTAGCAGAATTGGTGAGATCCAGTTCAGTAGAAGACTCATTCTTAAAAATCAAGGTGGACAGAGTCTTATGGAACTACAACCAATATTGTGTTGGGACTTCCACACACAAGTGCACAAATGAATATACCTATTTGTATAAATAACCACACACACACACACACACACACACACACACACACACACACACAGACAAAGTGAAAAAGAGAAAAAAGTAATAAATGAATGTCATGACCCCAAAAATTGAGTTTCTACCACTGGACTTAACCTTAAACTTTCTACCAGTCACCATCAGCACCATGCTAGGGAACAAGTCTTTAATCATGCCTTTTTATGGATAATCAAGGTAAAAACAACAGTATATATTCTAGTGTTGTTCCTAGTGCCATGGATCACCCACAGCTTTATTTTGGAGGTTGTAGAACATTGAGGACATTAAACTCCTGGAAGGAGTGTTTTGCTGAGACTTAGGTATAGGAGAATACATAGTCTGGTCTTGATTCTGGCTTAATTTGTTTCTTATTTTTTACCTGCTGCTTCCATATGACTAACTTCAAACAAACAGACTTGAAAAATGCATAGAAGCTACAGGGCATTTTTCCATGGGATTTACAGGGATTATTTCCTGTGGACCACTACACCATGGAGTTTCCAGGACACAGCTTTAGTTACAGAGATAGATGGCATACAATACGGGCTAGCAACTACACATAGATCTGGATGGAAATGGCAGAGTAATAGATATGAAACAAAAGTCTCATTGTGTACCATTGTCTTTCTTTCTCTCATTCAATTGGTGACTGCACCATGAGACTCTCTCTTGTCTTCCCTCTGCTGTCATTGTTGCTGAATGAAGATAACCCAGCATCCTAGAGCTTGGAGACAGATCTCAGTAATCGATATGGGATTCACAGTCTGCCCGTTAGAAGCTGAAGTGTACAATACTTGAATATTTTCCGAGGAATTCGCATAGTTTAAGACATTCTTGCCTCCTTTCATTATCTTGTGTAAAAAACAGAGGAGCTATTATGGCGAGAAGACTTATTCCACATCATCCTCTTATCAACTTAAATCCATCTGCATACAATATTTGTAACATTTCATAATTTCTTTGCGTTCTGACTTCCAATTAATACCAAACTATAAGCTATAGTATTCTCTTTCCCCAGTCTTTTTCTCTCTGGCTCTGGCTGTCTCTCTCATATATGCATGCATGATTACTACTACCAACAAAAAATAGTTTACAAATTTCGTTGTTTGAAAATATGCATACTATCTCTTCTGGTAATGATACCTCAAAGCAATTATTCTGAGTACATCTTGTATGTTCATAGTAATCTACATGCAAAATGTTCTTGCCATCCAACCTATATCTTGATATCTGCATCTAAATGCCAGAAGGAGATTGATCATTGGAAAAACCTATATAAGAGGATATTCTATGGTTGGTAAACATCAGTTATTAGTATATGTTGGGTCATTAAAAATGTTGAATGTTAAAAAAATAAAAAAGAAATGTTGACTGTCATTGCATTTATTTATCTATTGTGCGAGAGG